>WBNO01017401.1:0-30425 GCA_013400575.1 Peucedramus taeniatus
AAAGAAATTAAAAAGAAATAAATAAAGATGATCCCGGTAACAAAGACATGAGAGTTCTTTATTCTATACACAAAGTTTTTCAGTATTAATCAGCTTATTTTCAGTCCAAACAACACAAATACCACATATGTTTAATTGCATATTACCCCTGCATTCATTATAAGGTAGGAAAGTTCCATGGTATGGAAAAAGTACGGTGTTACAATTAATCTCAGTGTTATTTCAGTGGAAAGAAAACCAAAAATTAATAGGTAAGTAGTTTTTACTTATGATGTACAATATATGGGGATTTTATAAATTAATTTTTGAGGAAAAAATGCCAAATCTTCATTAATAGAATATGTTCTCTTACATGAATGACAAGCATTAAATGAACAGAAAAAATTCTCTCACTTCCAAATCTCAGGAATTAAAGGTTATGTTGCTCTTGTTTGTTCTAACTTAATCAGACTTGTATTTTCATTTTCTTAACTCTTTTTTTAAGGATAGAATTTATGTTGCAGGACACTGTTGCACTAGATAACGTCACAATTGGGTAAATAATAATAAAGCAGAGTATTATACAAAGGAAAAACACTAACTCTGCTAACATTAAATAGGTCAGTGTGACCCAATAAATATGCACATAGCTCCACATCTGAGGAGCACCACAGGAAAGAAGATGGCACAAGTGTCATCCTGAAGTAATTCATATGTCCCCAATCCCAAATTCCTTCCCTTAGAGAGGCCTTACTATCTCAGGGTTGTATTTCCACCCTGTTCTGCTCATAGTCTACAGCCTTCAGTTCCCATCTGTTTCTCCCACACAACCTATGTGACAGTTTTCCATAACACTTTTCTGCCATAAAGCAGCAAGAGAGGGATTGTGTTTCCAGGACAGAAACAGGGATGAAGGGATGTAAAGCCCTTTTGGAACCAGCTAGCTACTAGTAGAGGCCAACTCCAGGTGATTTCAGCATGACCAGCAGAAAGTCCTGTTTGGTGCAAATGCAAATAGTAACTGTGACTTATCTAAACTGATTTTCCTGGCCATTACCAAGAATAAACAACCATAAACAACTCTCCTTACAAATTTTTTTTTTTTGCATTCTCCAAATTCACACATTTTCTTCTGCAAAAAGGAGGAATAAATAACTTTTTAGAAAGCATTTTTTCACAAATAAGCTACTGAGAAGCAGTAAACAGCTACATGCATTACTCCCAGCTATAAATACAATTTTTCCTATGAGGAACACATCCCACCTCACCACAAGCAACTATTGTATCCATCTCATAGGTTTAGAAGGACCCCACACAATCCTCTGAATGACAATTCTGCTTAGAAATAATGAGTCAGAAAGAATGCTCTTTTATGCAGTTTTGTTAATATTAGCCTTATTTGCTCCCTATTTCACTTTTCAGATTTTTATTATTTCAATGTCAATTCCTTTTTGTTTTCTCTGTGGCTTTCAAACATGCACAGAGATTTCATTTCACCCTTCATTTTGAGTTAGCACCCAGCTGAATTAAAAAAGACTAAGAATTCCTTACCTAGTAAAGTTGGCTTTTCCTGTGAGGATTCAGGCTCTGCTGAACACCTGCAGGAGCGGAGAACTATCACACCTCCGAGTACACCATCTTCATTGGCTAGAAAAGGTGAACCTGGGCAAAATTGTTAGGGAGAATTACTTGCAATAGGAATAGTTTCCTCAGTATTTTTTTTTAATTTGACTTTCTGCCTTTCCCCTTTAATCTTGTCACTAAGGGTCGAAAAGACTGACAGATGAAACTGTGCTTTTATAAAAGCATCAGTTCTCTTTTTCCTAGTGTTTCAAAATAATAATTTTCTAGAACGTTAATCTACTAATTCAGCAGCAATCAAAAAAATGAAGAGCTACATGGAGTAAAACAAAAACATTACAGATTACATTTGTGAGTGCAAATGTCATTTGGATGGATGATGGAAAACATTATAAAGAAAAATGGAGTGTCAAGTTGAAAAAAAAATCGTGACAATATTTAGCTCTTTCTGTTCTATAGATAATATACAGACATCTAAAAAAATCAAGAAAATTTAGGTCATTTTTACAGCTTATTCATTTTTGCCAATTTAAAGCCCTTTGTACAGTGGCATTATCAAACTGCTACACTGTCTGCCTTGCTATTTGATGAATACTAAGCATATCTTTTTTACAGTGACTCCTCTGTTGCTAACTTAAGACATAGGATAGAAAAGTCTTCCATCAGAAGCTGGAAAAGCTTTAAAGGTAGCTGAACCAAGCCTAAGTATTTTTTCTCTGGTTTGCAATTTGAAATAAGATTCCTATTGCTTTAAATGTGAAAAAAATGGTATAATTTACATATAATTTAAAATGTCTTGAGCCACAAAATTGATCAAGTTCTTGCACTTAGGCCCATGGACATCCTAGTTACACATCTGCATTATACTGTCATTTAAAATTGAACATACAATTGCAACAGCCATTTAATATGATTATTTTCAATTCTTTCTTTTAAATAAATTAGTGTACAGACACTGTAATTTGCCAGCCACTTGAACTTTAGAGCAGATCTATTCATCAGCCTCCTTTAACTTGCCCACAGCTATTTGTATGACTAAAATTACTCCTTTAATGCAAATAACAACAAAACAGCCTAATAAAAAACAACTTTGAACTTCACCATAAGGAAAACTAAAAGCTTTATTGTGTTTTCTCTAAACATTAGAGCAGCCACCTTTAAAAATGATACAAAGTGGCCAATGCAATAGAAGCCCACATTGCAGGAAAATAATAAATGCAGTATGCTTAACAAACAGTAGTATCCTATTTGATCTAATGCAAACAGATTATTATCTTTAAAGTGCTACTTGCTTTGTAAAAGAACTATTACTAGTTACACCTAGTAATACACCTCCTGTATTACTCACTGACTGTGACCAGTGAAACAAGTCCCTGTGAATCAAGAATCTAGCCCATGATAAGGTAGCAGATAAAACAGGAAAATATGTTAAAATAGTTTGGTTAAAATAGAAACACAAGGCTTGGAAAGTTGTGAAGAGTTTTACCACACAAGTCAAAATCAGGCACTTCAAAGACAAGGCCTCTACCTGAACTTAGTCTGCAGACTGATCTTACACTAAACTGCTAAATGATTTAGGCTCTAAGTCATGGTGAAAAGTCTAAGCTCTCTAAGCTGTGGTGAAAAGTCATTGCAATGAGACAGAAAAAGTTCTGGTTTCATTTCAATAAGCAGCTTCTCCTTTCCTTTCAAGATCTGTGAAAGATTCTTCCAAGGTTCTAGTGAAAAATATTAATTATCTCTTTAATTAGAATGGCTAAAAAATGCTCTAATTCATCAAAAGACAGCCAGCAAACAGTATTCATAGGAGACAGTATATTCGAGGCCACAGTAAAACACTGGGACTGTATGAATGCACATAATACCAGACAGCAACTACTGATTATAGAGTTGGTGCCACTGAAGTCTTGTTCTAGAAATGCTTCCATTAGTTTAATCACTTATTTTAAGAATTTTGTTTCTCCCACACCCAGAAGAAAATCAATGAAAGTGAAGTCGGTAAATTAGCTAATCACATATTTCATCATTTTCCCCTATTTTTGTCAACTATGCCATCATGACTGATCAAACTGTCACTAATCTGAGTGATTTGTATATGGTCTTTTGAAATTTTACAAGGCTTAGCAGTATATTTCTTTCCATGTAAAGATTCTGCAGCAGAACACGTAACACAGCATTTTCATCACAGAACTTCCATTTTTATAGGGATTTCTTTGCAAGAACAAAACACTCATCTTCAGTGAAACACAGAATTTAAAAAAAAGCACTCAAAGCAAGTGGGTTTTTTTTAAAAGGGTTTAAATAAGCAATTTAAAATTTGAGTTTCAAGCATGTAAGACAAAATCTTCAGCTTACAACTTCATCCAAAAAGATGTTCAACCTCCACCTGAACAACTGAGAGCCCCAGTCCTGTCAGCATAAATAGCATTTATTCATTGGCATTAAACATGGTGTCCACTATACTGCCCCATTGTTTTCTGAACAAATTACTTCCTTCAATGATTATGCTCCATGGAAGCTTTATTACCAGTCCACAAAACTCAAAGGCTTTGAAGACCACTCAAAAGTTGGAAAACTAAATGTATTAATTCAGGCTTTGCTGAAGTACACTGCCACCCTACTGCAACGGGAAAACTCCAGAAGACAATTAACTTAATAGCACTGCATCTCAAAAAAGTGTGATAAAAGTCTTAACTTCAGCACCCATAAAACACAATAGATGGGCAACTTCTTTAAGAATGACACAGGTTGGGCCCTTGGACTAAGAAGAAATGTTGGTTATGCCACATGAAAGCAGGTCACAGTGCACTAACTTTGTGACAATACTACCGGCGTGAGATGAATAAAATGACTTAAAGTGACTTGTAGCAGGTAATTTGAATGAAGTAATTGAACCAAATGTCTTTAAAAATTGTGTTATACGAACAAAGCAAGGATGATGGGAGACATTATCTCTCCTACACACAAAAACATAGCCTTTCTTGCCCTTTTGATTTTCTACACCATTTCATCATCACCTGCAGAATGAGCATTATTCTGGAATGGTGGAAGAAGTCTGAAAAAGAACATACCCCTTGTTTCCATCTCCAAACACAAGCAGCAAATAAAGACACAGTCACTTGCACTACCCCACAAGGATTCAGGATCTTCCCACCCACTCCACTTCCAAGGGCCACCCTGCTTCCCCATTTCTGCTGAAGGCTGCCATTCCCAGACACATCAGAAGCAAACTGTGTTACTACACCCTCACCCATCCCAGATGCCTTCAGCAGCAAGTTCAGCTAAATCATCTCAGTGAAAAATCAGCAACAATACAGTCTGTGTCTCCCATTCACTGCCTAAGTTGTGGAGAATCAACCTCTAAGAAGTGTCAAAAACGAATTGCCTACAATAATAATAATATTACAGTATTCTACATTACAGTAAATTCAGGCTGTTTCTCTGCTCTTAAAAATCAGACCCTAGGCCAAATTAAATACATGCTGAAAAGCATGTTGTTTGAAACTTACTTATTTTCCAGTTAAAGCAATTTTTCAAAGATGTTAAAAGAGGGATTCAAATATAATACCTTTTTTAAACAAGGATCTTTCTAGATATGTGGACCTACTGATGATGATTACAATTATGCTAAATAGTGTATTTTAACAAACCAGACGGCGCAAATGAGTAGGTCTATAGTAAGCAAAATTCCAGACAGCTGAATGCTATGCATCCATCATTGAATCTGTAAAAATAATAGTACAAAAGCAGTATTATACTGTATTTCTAAAGAGAATCCATGTACCATACACACGAATTAATTTGACTGTTCTCAAAACACTGTGAATTCAAAGGTTAGGAACATATTTCATTAATTTAGTTCCAAAACTCATTTTGTTACAGCCAACCCATTCAGAAAAAGAAATAACAGAGCAGACTTTTGTAAAAAAATAACAATATAGGTAATGACTTTTTTCTATATATATTTCATTAGTATTTCAAGAGGAGGAGAAAAAGTGGAACTAAAATACTGCCACATAAAGGCAGAACAGTTTCTCATTAGAAGGAAAAAGTGATTTGGCTGCCACTTCCTACACCACTTTTGCTCTCTCTGTACTTTTCAGAAAGATAGGTTTTCCTGTACTAATTCCAAATTTAGTTAAAATAAAACCAAAATATGCCTACTCCCCAAAAATACTGTTTTCCACTGCAATAAAATAGAATTGCTGGACAAATCTTTGATCTAATAGCTTAGTAATGACAAAATTACAGAAACTTGGGGCTTTAAACATCATTTTAAGTCTCATGAAGCTCACTGTTCCTTTCCCAGTTACACTGGCATACCACTGAGGAATGCAGGATGAGAAATCCAAAGTAAAACTCCAGCTGCAGCATTAACTAATAATGTTAGCACTGACTGGCCACAGCAGAGAGAAGGGGTAGGACCAAACCAAACAAACCCCTTATTTCATTAGTTTTGGTCAAATCCTCACCTTCCCTAGTTACAAAACCACATTTTACAAAACACATTTCTCTCCTTCAAAGCTCAACTACTCTGTTACTGCTATATGACATACAGAAAGCATTACTACATTTTTATTTATGTCTTTTGTATGTTATTAATCTGTAGCCATGGTCTCTCAAAAACAAGCAAGCAGGTCTTCACAGCTACTCCACATTCCTCGATCCCATGAAGTTCTGCAAGAGCAGCCAGAGCTGAACACCATGACCCAGGTTCAGATGCTGATCAGGGACAGAACTGAGAGATTTTGCAAGCGTTAATGCAAATAATGGCCTCAACATTCAGCCTTGCTCTGGAGGAGCTACAGTTACAAGTGAAGAACATTTTTTCTTCAGTGTCTCTTGTAAATTAAACCTCTCACATGATGAAGATTGTTTCCTCCAGATTATGGGACTGAAGTTGTTCACTTCTGATCCTGTGCCTTTTTGCCCTATGTAGTTACTACATAGAACCATTCTAGCAAAGATTCAACACAAAGCTGTAAATGTTTTATTTACACTTACCCAGCATAAGGATGAACTAGCTGCTCATCAGATGTTTTACATTCATACTCTTCCACAGCAGAGAAACCATTACCAGCTTCATTGTTTACATCAGCTTTCAAAAGCTTAGAACTTGGGTCTAAACACTGACTGTGGTGTGGTGTAACCAATTAAGTGTATCCCCCAGTTTTAACAGAGGGCAGTTAAACAATTCTAAACCTTCTTGTGCACTGTGTGAATGAAACTCTGACTTTTTCAGGTCAACAGTCTATAGATCAGCTTGGCCACTGGACTGTCAGCTTTTGTACAGAACGTGGTGGAAGTGAAGCTGTTTGCCACTCTGCTTCTGCTATGTATCCCACTAAACTCTGAATATAGTAAGCACTAAATGAAGCCTGCTTTTAATTTCATGCACCATTATTTGGTGAATGTTTAGCACAAGCTGTCTCAAGTCACAGGTCTTTATTTTTCATGATACATTAAGTTACAACATCTATATTGAATTTTTAAAGAAGCTGCAAGAGAAAACACCTGCACTTTAAAACTTTACAGGTAGGACTTTAAGAAATGTAATAATTGAGGATACCACAGACCAATAAAATCCCAATGCTTTTGACATGGAGAAGCATAGGGAGGACCTATACAAATCCTTGTGGAACATCACCACGTTGTGTTTATGAAACTTCAGGATCACTTCATTCTCTTCTGAAATCTTTTCCTCTGTGTCACGGAGAAGCATAATAATGCTTCCACAGTTTGTTTCCTCTGCTAGAAAATCACAAAGGATACTACAAAGCTTAGAGTGATGCAGCACCAAAGGAAACTATCATGTAGTATAAAGTAACTATAACACTGCAATGCCAGTCACAGTCTTGTTACTGTTGAAGTTTGAGGCTTTTTCCTCCCCAGCAAGCATAATTAATAATCAGGAAATTAGTTTTCTACAATTCCTAGCTGTCCAAAGTCCTGCTCAGAAGAGAGGATTTTGACACTAAATTTCTAGAAGTGTCAGCATTATCCCTCTGTTATTACCTTTCTGCAGACTTTGCTCAACTGAAACGCAGTTTAAAAATGCAATAGAGAAACATATCTCCACTAAGAAAAGAACAATTATCAGAAAAACTATGTCTTTCAGCTCATTATTTTCTAATACTTCATAAGAAGTTCTAAGTACCATTGGTAATGCTGCCATTGTTAAAAGCCCAGATTTCCTGCCAATGAGATGACACAAATATTTACTCTAAGTCTACATTAGAATCTACAAACACAAACTTGGCTGCATTTGAAAGGAATGATGAGTAAAAAAATACTCCGTTCTTCTGTTTGGAAGGTATTTGTGTTTACAGAACACCATTCTTTAACTGTGACTCAAGCCTTCTGCGCTCTTTGACTAAAGATATGGTGCCCATTTCATTTATAAAAAGTCTATATTTAATTTCTTTCACCTCTGATTCAACCATCAGTTGTGCATTCTCCACAGTAAGCTGGCTCTGAGAAAGGATGAGAGAAGCACATCTGACATGAGTTTGCTCATCACCTGCTGTTTAAACAGCACTCAGTGTCTAAGCCAGACATTCCCTAGCTGGAAGGATTCCCAGGACTCTGCAGAGACTCAGAGAGTCCTGTAAACAGGAAGCACCAATCTGATGGCAACTGCCAAAATCAGCTGTTCATTCCTCTGATACAAGTAACACACATTTTGACTTCTGATAAAACATTCTAGCTCAGCTATGTTAAAGGCTGTTTTTTTTCCAATGCCTTGGTCCATTATAATTCTGGTGACAGTTTGACAAGACCACAAAGCAGAGCTCTAAGGAAGGCAAGGGAAGCATCAGCAAGGAGTCTACTACCCCATTTTATCCTGATGTTTCACAGTAAGAAATTCTGCACCATATCAAACATCCTGTGCTATCAACTAGCATATCCCTTATGAGAAGTCACAGCAAAAAAACCTATTTAGTATAAGCCTACCATTTTAAGTGTAATGCACATTTTTAACTGTTGCATTGCATTTGCCACATGTAACTTTGCATTCCATCTGCACAATTGGCAAGATCACCAAAATTTCTCTATCAGCTACAAGCTCAATACTATGTCACATGTAAACAGCAAAACCTAATTGGATTTTGAGGTTTTATTCGATCAGTCTTCATTCACAGGACAGCTAAACACAACTAGATTTTATGTTTTCTAATCCAAGCACTTCACCTACACAAAAAACAAAGGTGGCAGGATCTTTTTTTTCCTACATAAGCACTGCCCAGAGTATAATGAGCAGATACTACACATTCCTGCTGTCAGGCAGCAGAAGCTTGCAGTGGTAAGTTTCTGAAAACTAAAAGCCAGACCTGTCCTGAATTAAAACTTTAAAAAGGAATTACAAAACATTTTATATAAATGTTATATAAAGTTTTTTTCAAATTTTCTTTTCATGAAGAGCAATAATTTAATCCTGTCTCTCGCTCTTTTCATTTTCTGCTGTTTAGCTGGGTTAGTGTCTTCCCAAGGCAGTAACATCACACTGATATCCTGGTACCTCTTCTGTGCAGCTCCTTTCTCTGCAATTGATAGTTCAGGTGTAACAAATTCTTCAGCAACATTTAATAGGCTCTTATCTTCAACAGAAACATTTTCACATTTCCACTAAAGAACACAATGCATATATCACATAGGAGCCAGTTAACATTTAATATGCAAAGTGGTGGCAAAATACATTTGCCTTAAACAGCAAAACGAGAATTGCATTTTTTGCTAACCACTACCAAACAGAACAAAAAAACCCCATAAAACTCAAAGCAACTCAAAGAAGGCACCTTTAACTAAAAAAAACTTAAATTTTGGGCTTTTATCAGCCAGTCTCTATGAATTACTAGATCAGTAGCTTGCCATCTTGTGTGTGTACGTGCATTAATATGAAATTGCAGAAGGTTACATTTGGGCTTGCTTTTAGTACTCTTAACACTAACAGGAGAATAAATTTTAAGAGCACGGACTAAAGATCTGACTTTCCAAAAGTTAGGCCACTTCCATACAACATCTGCAAAGCAGGTTACAAATTAGCAAAGCTATCACAAGCATCCTTCCTAAACGCTTCTTTTGAGTACACAAGCTCCTAATTTTGTGCCACTATGCACTGGAATGAGTGATTAAATATAAAAAGCTATATTTTTGCTGCTTGGATTAGAATCTTTTTGGGGAACACACAGAGTATTCTGGACTCTTAGAACACCTAAAAATGACTGTAGTACAGCAGCAGATTATCAAGTGCAATCTTCCAATGCGAAGGTGACTTCGCTTCAAACGGTCAAATGTCAGAAGCAGAATCTAACGTGGATTCAACACTATAAAAAGAAACCAAGAAGTTGCAATGCACTGCTTGCTAAGACCAAGGGCATTAGTCCCTGGGACCCCAAAAGCACCAACAAACACCCTCTTTCAGTTCTAATTAAAGTATCACAAAACAAGCTTTGACAACACAGTGTACAAGTATTATGCTGTCAATAAGAAATCTTCAAGACGAAAATTGTCTGTGGATTCTAAAGCTTGAAAAATTTTAAGGGGTTATGAAAACACTGCAAGTCAACATATATACCAGAAGCTTCACTGGAATTTTCAAAAGGGCAAGATCTTATGGTTATTTTAAAAATCCACTTTCACATTTTGCATATTATTTGAGGAAAGAAAACAAGATCAATATTTACAAGAAATTGAAGACATAGTACACAATCCTCTTAAATCAAAGAAAAAATTGTTTTTTAGCAAAGTATATTTCACTTTTTCAAGAAATTAAAAAAAAAAATTGTAAATAGCAATCAGAATCTGTCTGTCCAAAGCATTTAATTAGAACATGAAATGGTTTTGAGGTCTACTATTTTCAAAAGGGTTAACATGATGAATAATTTTTACTAATGCTCCTAACCCATCAATTCTAAAATATGCAATGGTACACCACAGCCCATGATTCAGACAGGAAATTCTTTCTTCAAACCTCTCTGGGCATTCCATGACTTACATACAATTGAGGTATTTCCAAGGGTTTTCCTTTAAATTTCCTAATATATTCTTCTGTAGTTTAACATTTTTCAGATGTAACACAACAGTAAATCTGAAGCCAACCACAACACAAGGCTTCAACAGAAATCACAAGAATAAGTATCTTTGATAGAGTTACTTGCATTTTCAACTAACTTGCATTTAGGCAATTTGGGCCATATACTTACCAATAAACTTGTTTTGCATAGTCTCTAGGAGAGCTTGGTGGGCATCCTCTGTTTGCAAAGCAAATGAACATTCTCTGGCCAGTATGGTCCGGACAAGGTGCTCTCCACAACCTAAAGAAATATTAAGATTGGGAATAGTCAAAATACAGATATCACTTTGAAGAAAACCTGCAAATAATTTGTATCATCACATTAATTTGGCTGCGATGATACAAAATAATGACAGTTTCTTCATAGTAATGCAAATGACAAGTTTCTGCCACACATTTTTATTTTTTAAAAAGGCTGACACGAAGTCACTCAAAAATTCAACTAAGTCAGTGGTTTTCTCACAACTTTACTGAAATTTCGACTCCACAAAGTCATAAACCAAACAAAAATGAAGTACAGAAAGAAGAAACAGCAACACTGTCTCTGACTTAGCATCTCTATCCAGAGAGAGTCTTCTTACTAGTCTCCTGGGAGAATTCTCCCAGGAGAACTTTTTGCCAAAGTGGCTGGTCACTGGACTCCTAATACAAATTTCTGTAACTGTTAAAGGTTTGTCCTTAAGAAACTAAAAAGCTTCTGTAAACAATCACTTATTGCCTCAGTGCTTTCTGTAACTGTCCCCTGAAACCTGTTTTTGGTGAAGACAAGCAGGTCATTACTGCTGCTCTTGTTCTGTAGGAACACTTTCACACCTGCTATTTTTTCTCCTACACTCTTTTCTATTCCTGCACTGTGCTTTGGGACATATAGCTGCAGCCAAATGGCACCATGAATGTTTACTGGACACACTGGGGTTTGTTGGACAGAAAACTCACTGCTGATACCTTCTCCATATAGACCAATGTCATTACACTACTTATGCCTCCTGTTTGTTGACATTTTTCCTTAATGGCAGGGAAGCAGACAAAGCAACTAGAAGAGGTTTAACCAAGTGCCAGGTAAACTGTGTTATCCAGTTAGGAAAGAAAAAAACATAACTAACACAGAGTTGCAACGTAAGAATGATCTCAAGTTATCTAAATGTGACTACATTTTGATCAGATTCATAACTTATCAGGACCTAAAACTGCATTAGACATCAGAATATACAGAGAGAAGTCAGATACAGTCCGTTCACAATTATATATAAATATTTCTAGTATATTTCTCATTAAATACAACAAGATGATGCAAGCACTGGAATAATTTTTTTTTTTTAAATCTGCAATAATACAGTTGGACTTATTAGCTCAGGTACAGAACTACATAAATACACCTACATAGCCACCAGAAACAAATTTATGGCTGGAAACAATCTAGTTGCTTCCAAGTGGAAGGGAGCTGGAGCTGGTAAGACATCAGACCTAGGCCGGCTTCAGACAAAGGTAGCTCAGTCTCCATGGGTAACTCACAAGTCCAGAAGAGAGACACTGGCTGAAGCCAGCCTAGATGTGGCATAAAGAAAAATTTAATAATTAAACCCAACCCAAAGCGGCTCCAGCGCATCCTGCTGAGTCTCTCATCACTGTGCATATGCTGAGTTTACAGCACTGACTGGTGTAGGTACAACAGGGCACAAACACGTTGGCAGGTCTGGCACTGTGTATTGCAGCAACTCACAGACTGGTTTCTAGTTCTTCTTACCATTTTAAATCCTAACATGGCAACCTACTCAAAGAATCTCCCTCTCTGGCTACTTGACACACAATTATACCCTTCCCCTTAAATGCACAGTGAGTTTCCACTGTTCTTCAAAGACTGCTAATACAGAAGGAAAAGAGAATACCCCCTCACTTTCAAGATAAAAAAAACACCAACAAACAATAAAAAACCTCCACCCTCTGGAGCACTATGGATGTATTAGATGTCAGAGAATCAGCCCAGAGACCAGATTGCTGAAAAACTGTGTACATGTGTCCCAAAATCCTGCTATGTTCAGTCTTCAAAAAAATACCTTGGTATTCAGTTATGTGTCCCTGCTAATGGGCAGTGTCTCCTGATTAATACAATTCAGCTAAACTGAGTTGTTTGAAGTGGGACACTTTGGCATTGAATCTACATACAATTGGCACAACAGAAACACAAAAATTCTTTATATAGCAAACACATTGAGTAAAATCCAGTTACAAATTCAGAGGAAAATGAAAGAGCCAAAATACTACAACAATTACACAGCCAAGGGAAGTCGTTCTTGAGAGCACAAGGGAAAAAGTGTTTTCATCCAGACTGTCAAGCTCTCAAGATAATGAGAGAAGTGTCCTGGTCAGGACATAATCTTCAAGAGGCTCATGCAATAAGGCAACCTCAGCAACTGCTTACAGGAGAGTCTGTCTATTCATTTGCCTCATTATACCCACACTCAGAAGCTTCTGTCCACAACAGAACTGTGAGTTATCTATTGTTTATTCCAAAGTGATGGATGAAGAACATGAAAAAACCTGACAAGATGCATTTTACCCATAGATCACAACATGGACATCACTTTTTAAAACTAGGAAACTTTATTCACTATGAAGTTTTGCTGTAAAGAACAAAACTAAACAGGCACATGCTCCAGCAAAAACTGAGAAATCTGGTTTTTATCTTGAAAAAAACTGTTAGTATCCTTTAAAATATAACATGCAACATCTTTAAATATAACTATATGAATAAGAAACAGGGGACTTAGAAGAGGAATCAAACAAATGAGACACAGAAATCAGAGCGAGCCTATGCATCTCCAGTGCATCAAGTAATAAAACTAGATGTTACTACTTCACAATTTTCAAGTATTTCCCAAACTGGAATAAAAAAAAACCAATGGCCATTTTTTAGCATGATGCATAATGTTATTTTCCCCCCAAGAGAATGACTTCATTGAAGAGTTCCCATAACATCAAGTCTGCTCCAAAAAAAATTCAGAGAGAGAAAATTTAATATGGGTTAAGAACAGCTGCAGCCCACGTCCCCATCCAGGATCAACCACAAGGAAAGCAGCTTTGAAATTCTACTAACACAATGCACATCTCTATATCCCCACAGACAAAGTAATTTCTTTTTGTCATATTTATGTCAACCTATAAGGCAACAAGCTTACAGACTGCTGCTGGCAGTGTATGCAAAAATCTTTCAACACATCACTTGCTGGCAGTCTTCAGGGACAAATAACTAAAGAAAACAATTTCCCCACTGGCAAAAGAAAAATTTGTTACTGTAGTTTTTGATGTAGGAACATGCATTTTTGAAGAAGAAGAAAAAAAAAACCTAAGCAGTGTCTCACATACTTTGACCAGATATAGACTGAGAAAAAGAATTACACTTTCTATTTTCTCAAGTCAGAACCAAATTTCTTGCAGGTTTAGCAGATCTATATGTGTGTATAGCCTCAGACTGGGGACACACTGTAGATAATACTAGGACTAGGCACAAAATTAATGTAGACATTACTACAGCAATCAAAACTGATTTATAACTTACAATATAAAGTTGTGGGTTCAAATTTATAGTTCCAGTCACTTTAGTCTAACCGCCAGCATTAGCCAACTTCTAAAAAAGCTGTATTAACATGACTCAAGACAGCAACTCCAGTGAAAGCTACTTAAACACATCGCCAAATCACGCACACAAGTTGACGAAAATGTAAATCTGATTAATTTGCTTAACTATCTCACATTATACTACATTTAACTGCAAGTGTTAATACATTTGGCAATTCTTTCACTGAATAGTACTACCAAGTACAACTAAACCAAGAGGGATTCCCACTAAGAATTTTCCAATTCTACACTAAAGTCTCAAATACATTTGTTTTCATAACTTTCCTGTAAACAGAGTTTAAATCATTTTATTATCCTTTCCCAGTTATGACGATGACTTCTTCAGTATCCTGAAGCTCATTATATTTCAGAGATGAATATTTTGCAATGACAGACAAATGCTTCCCTAAGATTTCACACATGAGTGACTCAAATACAGATGACTAGCTGGAAAAATTTACTGGGTTAAATTAGTGCTTCACATTGAAATAACTGTTTCATATAGTAAACAAATTATTTTCTTAACACAGTAATATTCTGCAAACACCATGTTGCCTACTTGTAACTCTGCTGACAAAAAAACTACTGTTGGAACTGCTGTTGTCCATGTTTGCAATACAATTACCTGCCTTCCTCTAGGATTGCTACTGGCAAAGGCAAAAATGCTTCTACAGAAAACAAAGAGCTTATAGAGACTATTTTGATAAATCATGCCTGAAAAATTTGGTAACCTTCTACAATGAGGTTACAGCACTGGAGGGTAAGGGAAAAACAACTAGTGCCATCCATCTGGACTTGTTAAAAGTATTTGACACTGTCCTGCACAACATCCTTGTCTCTACATTAGAGAAACATGGATTTGGTGGGTAGACTGCTCAGTGGATAAGGAACTCGCTGGACAGTGACACCAGAAGTGTTGTGGCAATGACTCAATGTCCAAGTGACACCACTGATGAGTGGTGCTCCTCAGGGGCTGTTGCTGTTCAATCTCTTTGTCAGCAACAGGGACAATGGGATTAAGAGCACCCTCAGCAAGTGCCGATGACACCACGCTGTGCGCTGCAGTCACACGCTGGAGGGAAGGGATGCCATCCAGAGGGACCTGGACAGGCTGGAGAGGTGGGTCAGTGTGAACTCATGGAGTTCAACAATGCCAAGAACAAGGTGCTGCACCTGGCCCACGGTAAGCCCAATCCCAAGGAGAGGCTGGAGGAGAACGGACTGAGAGCAGCCCTGAGGAGGACTTATGGGTTTTTGGTGGACAAGATGCTCAACATGACCTGACAATGTGTGCTCACAGCCCAGAGAACCAACTGCATCCCAGGCTGCATCCAAAGCTCCATGGGCAACAGAAGAAGGAGGGGATTCTGTCCCTCTGCCCAGCTCAAGTGAGAGCCCAACTGCAGTGCTGCATCCAAGACAAGAGCACATAGTAATAGGACAAGGGTCTTTACAATGAAGGAGGGTAGATTTAGATTAGATATTAGGAAGAAATTCTTTACTCTGAGGGTGGTGAGATGCTGGAACTGGTTGCCCAGGGAAGTTCTGAATGTGCCACCCCTGGAAGTGTTCACGGCCAAGCTGGAGGGAGCTCTTAGCAACCAGTTCTAGTGAAAGGTGTTCCTGCCCATGGCAGGAACTTTAAGGTCTGATCTTTAAGGTCCCTCCCAACACAAACCACTCTAAGATCCTACAAAAAATAAAGAGAAACATACAGACAGATATTTTGATGCAGGTTTCTAGCCTCCTAGATTAAGGGGAGAGAATATACAGATTCCTAAAGGTTCCAGGCATATATGACAACAGATTCCTATGACAAGGGAAGGAAAGAAGAATGAAGCTCAATAGCCACAATACCTTTATTTTGTAAACAAACTACAAATGCAAATGAAATTCTAAAAGATCCTAGAAAACCTGTCTTCAACCAGAAGCTTCTATTCCTGCCTGAAAATTACTTGAAGATCATATACAAAATCACTTGAAGATCATACAGAAACACCAAAACTGATTTTCAGAGACATATATCTTGCATCATGCCACAGTACAGTTTTAATGCAGTGTTTCTTCCAAAGTGCTGGGCAGACCAACAGTGAAACAGAACTTCCCTTTTCTGTGGATATTGCAATGTGTGACTTCTGATAATAATACACTTTTACCTCCTATTCAAATACTCTTCACTGATTACTACAAGAATCTAGGAATCTACAACCTTTTTTTTTTCATAGTCTCTTTTTCTTATGTTATCTTACTATAATTTAGCTGTTCTGGATGTATCAGTAGTCCCCTTGAGTTACTACTTCAGCAGTAATTTGCTAGGTAGCCTATGCACCACTTCCATAAGAACCAAGTTACTAGGGGGAAGAAGGGTTTGTGATGTTTTTGTTTTTATTTTTTAAGATTGTTAACATCTTCAACTTTTAGCTGTTATATTAGATGCTATCTTGCACTGCATACAATTCTGAAAAAGGTAAGAAATCTGAACTATAATTTAAAAATATTAATCTTTCTGTACCAAACAGTAACTAATATTCAATTCACAGGTTATACAAACCTTAGCTTGCTACAGACTTGGATCTTTCATTTGAGCTTATGCAAGAAACTAAGGATTAAATCACTGGGTTTTTCCTCAGCATAGTGACTTCTCAAGAAGATTTCTAATGCTTGAAATAACCACAACAAGAGGAGAAAGAATCCAGCACAATATAAGCTGAACATCCCATACAATGCGTGCTCTGCATCTTATAATGCTCCTCCGATGGAACCAAGATGGCAAAGGCAAGGAAGGCCTTGTGCAAAGCGAGGGCCTCTGAGCAGCATGTCAGAGAGAAATTGTTTTTCTGCTTCTTTTGATGGGAGATGCTTTCAAGTCAGGAAATTAGAAACAGGTGTGCCAGACAGCACACACACATCCATGCACCACACTGAAGAACACACGTTTTCAATTTTCAGACATGAAAGAGGCTCCTGTTGAATGGAAGGAGAAACGAAAATCGAGTTCGCTTTCTGCGAGCCACAAGCAGAGAGCTTATGGAGCTTTGACAGGCTGCAGGAGCCTGTCTAGCTATGAAACACACAGTACCTCAACACAAAGTGTTGGAACTTGTTTTAAAGGAGTACAGAATGGAAACTTGCATTACTCATATACAGTCAAGAATGGAAAAATTAATCTAGTTTATTCCACTGCCGAAGTATTACTCTTTGCTTTTTAGAAGCTAAAGACAGAAGTTACAGGTTATCTGTATTTTATCTATTCTACACAGCAGAGTCTGAACCTGGCCCTGTTGTTTCTGTCCTGTTAAGCATTGATGTTATTTTCAATTCAATAGCAGTCCCTACAGTATCAGTTAACAAGTTAAAGAACTACTATTTCTGCTCTATTTCCTGGATAACTTCTAGTTATGCCTAATGGAAACACCATGAAACCTGTATTTCAGTAAACTTTGCTCGTCATTTCCAGCATCTCTAGAAAGATCTGACTAAAACCTTGCAATGATTTTAAAAAACAAAATACAATACAATAAAAATATTCAGTTGGCAAGACACTGATACAGGTAGATACATATTGAAATAAAATTTTAATGCATAATTCTCAAAAGACAAAATGCTGCAGTCTAGCAAAATGCACTAGAGTGTTAAATTAAAGTAACATAACTTTAGCTTTTTTTTTTTTTCTCCCATCAGCTGCTGTATCTTGTCTTCATACCAGCAGGGGAAATTTTTAAATTACTGACCCACTGCCAGAAAAAACACCTGCAAACAAAGTTCTGTCCAATTTCTAAAGCATTGATCCTAGAGGGCTCAATGGAGCACATTCCTGCAGCAGAGAGAATATCCTTAGATGATTTACCTACTAAGAAAATGCAATGGACATTTTTCAAAAGGTTGAAACTTCAGTAACTTTGGGCAGGTTTCAAAGATAACAAAAGAAATTCAACATGCAGACACACTCATGTCTAAAGTACCTTCTCTAAGGAAAGGTAGGAAAACACATCTCTAAGTTTTGAATATGGAAAAAATCAACTAAAATCACTCTAAAAACCAACTCATTCAGCTTTTCTACAATTTTACAGATAAGAAAAAAAAGGTTAGAGAGATAAGGATGCATTAATTTGGCACTGTAAGTTCTAAATAGTGGTAAATGGCAGATAATTTATTTTTAAAGCTTTTTGTTTGAGTTACTATGAACAAAAATAATTTCAGATGTATCTCCAGGAGAGGTTAGAATGAAGAAAAAATGGAGGTCCCTTTAAGAAGTTGTACTTTTTACATTCTTCATTACATTTAATACATTTTGAAAGATTAATTTCAGTTAAGCTGTCAAGAAAGAAGCAAACACTTTCGCCTAGGCCTTCCTCAGAAGCTTTGCTGCTACTGATCTCTGTAAAAGCACTACACCTCTCCAAACTACATCACTTTTGTCATGTAAAACTTACAGGGAAGAAAGTATGACAGTAGCTTATGTGTTTGCTAACTATAGGTATAAAATCACTTACTCTCAAATCCCAGGAAAGTATTTAAAACATAGAAAGGGAGTTCAGTCTGCCACCATCTTCAATTCACTTTCTATCCTTGCACCTATTTCAAGCCACTTGGGCAAGGCCCAGCAGAAGGGACGGGACTAAGTGTCCAGAGCAGGAGCTGGTGCTGCACAGCTGCTGCTCCTGGTTACAAAAGCGCTGCTCAGTGAGCACTGGGCTTCCACAGGAAGGCACAAGCCAGTGCACCTTCAAGCCTAATAGATATTAAAACATCAAGTCCAATTAAAATTTCAAGAGGCAATAAGCCCTCTGATTATTGTATCCATCCAGTTCTGCTTCCCAGCAAGCCTTCCAAAGGCAATTCGAACAACCCTTCTGAGAACAAACTCCTCAGCTGTGAACATTGCAGTTCTGTGTTTCATTGATTAGCTTCTCAGGGCTACCATTCCCACAAATCATTTCTGCCTTGGGCTTCCTCTCTCTTCTCCCAGACTCGGGGTGCTGCTGAGTTAGCTCACACACCACATGCTACAGCACTGAAGCCTGCCAACTGCATCTGGACACACAGGCTGAATGAACTCTTGACAGAAACATTCACTTCATAGGTAAATACTGATCTGTCTGCAGATAGACCTCCCCTTCCTCCACCCTACCCTCTGGGTCACGGTAACAATGACATAACTCTTCTCCATTTGCTTCACCTGTGATGCATTAAATTACCTCTTATTCCCCAAATCTTACAGGACCAGACTGATTTTGAGAGATAATAGATATGTCTATAAAGAGATTAATTGTATCATAATATCTATCTCACAAGTGTAGCTCAAACAATCTGTACAGGATACAAGATTTGCATGTGAAATTCATCTGGGCATTGGGAGCATGGACTCAGGACAGGCCAGACAGGTAATGCTGCACTTGTGTGTTATATAAGGGCTAACAACACATGCAAGTTTGAAGCAAGATTTATAATCACATTATAAGTGTAATTCACTGGCACAAGTTGCTCACAGAAACTGTGGATGCCCCATCCCTGGAACTGTTTGGGGCCAGGCTGGATGGAGCTTTGAGCAACCTGGTTTATAGGAGAAGGTAACCCTGCCCAGGGTAGAGGGGTTCCATCATTAAAGTACTTCCAACCCAAACTATTCCATGATTCCACAAAACAGCACTGGCCAGTATTCATTCACAGGATCCTAACACAGCCACTACTGCCCTCAACAAAAAGGAATCACAAAGCCAAAGTTATGAATTGTTGTAAGAAATCTTGACCCTTCATGGTAGGGAAGAACAATGCTTTGATTTTATGTGATCAGAAAGCTATTGTATTATTTTATGATACTATATTATATTACAGAAAACTATAATAAAACTATACTAAAGAATAGAGAAGGATACTTAGAGAAGGCTAGAAAGATAATAATATTAATGAAACTTGTGATTCTTTCTAGAATCTCGACACAACTTGTGTGACAATTGGTCAGTGATTGAAAACAACTGACCAGAGTCCAATTAACGCTCAGCAATTCAGGTAAACAAATTCTTAACACATTCTACATGAGCAAAACACAAGAGAAGCAAATGAGATAAAGATTGTTTTTCCCATCTCTGGGGCTCTCTCTGCATTTTCAGCTTCTCAGGATAAAAATCCTGAGTGAAGGAATTATGTTCAGTGAAATGTGAGGACCACAGTGCATTACAAGTCAATTTGTTTGCATTAAAGCTTCCCTAAAAAATATTTACTCCGTAGATTTGCACATACTGTGGTTTGTTTGCAAAAGGAGTTTTCAAGTAGGAATCTACAGATCAGTGGCTTCCACAAGGAGACCAAAATGCCGGCCAAGGGTGTAACCCAAGAAACAATTTAACAACCACAGCCCATCTCTGCACAGGTGTCATTCCTATTCCATCCTATTCCACGTTACCCATTCCATACTGCCTGCAAAAGCACCCCTAAGACACAGAGTGGACTGCAAAAAACAACAGATGTGAACACAATTTGAGCAGGAAAAGGTGGGGCAAGGAAAAGTGAATATATTGATTCCCTTCTTGACGTCAACTTCAAAAACAAGAGCAAACTCCTTGAGCAGGGGGCTGGACTGGACCTACAGAGGTTCCTTTCAAACTAAACAATTTTGTGGTTCTTCAAAACACAAAGTGTGCTATTTTTCCTTCATGAAATGATGCATTACATATACAAATGTATATCCAACACAGCTTTTAAAGTATTATGATCTAATCTATGAAATGCCTTTATGAGAACAGAGGCCATTGCTTTTGTCATGAGACCTTAACAGTTTTTTAGGATCTTGGTGAATTCATCAACACAAGAAACTGGCAAGGAAGTTTATACAGAATAAATACAGTTTGTACACTTATTCCTAAAACACTGCTGTTTTCTCTATCTGATTTTCATTCCATTCAAGAAAAGATTCTGTGCAGGAGAAAAGAGCAAGACATCATTAGGAAGACTTCTCCCAGACAGAATCCTCAACTACACCTCATAAATAAGTCTGGTATTTCCAGAAATCTGATATCCCTTGTACCTTCTCAACAAAACACAACTCTGGCTCAGTCCTGATACCAAATTATGTTTGCTAGCATCCCTAATTTTTCTGAATGAGTTCAACGTATGTCAAGCTTCTACTCCTTCTTTGGGATCATAAATGAGGTCATATTTTAAATCTCCCAAGGATAATCTATGTGCCTTTCCTGTATCAAATAGTCTCCTCAAATACATTTGAGTAAAAGCTGGAGATTTTACAGCTTCGTGTCACAGAATTTCTGCATTTTGTAAATAATGCAAGACCTTCTGTCTTCAGAAATGCAATATTAAAGGTTTGCTGGCTTCAATGGCTGATACCTAGACACAAAACACACCCATCCTTTGTATGCTTTCTATTTCCTGCTGTTGTAAAGATTAAAGAAATGCAAGACACCATTTTCAGTCTCTACACTTCCACTTAAAAATTCTACTTGGGTTTCATTTTCAAAGTGCCCTGCATTAGCTGTTACTGTAATTTTGTATTTATCTTTATATTTATTGTTAAGGTTCTGCATATCCAAAGAGAATTACTATTTCTCAATTTATCTCCCAGGAAAGATACAGCCTGCCTCTTACCCCAGCAGTATTACTTTTGGCACAGTTAGTGAATGAATATTCACAACCATCACGGATATTCCAACTGGGCAGGAGATTCAGTGTCACATTTGATATTATTCTGAATGAGAAGAATATGCACAAAGTCTTTGATTCCTATTATGCTCAGGAAAAAATAGGAAATTTTTTCTTAAAGTACAGCCAAAAAATGGACTATTGTTTTTCCTGTGGCTGGGTTTTGTTCACAAATGTTTTCCCTCCAAATATTACCCATCTTCCTGTGTTTACATTCATATACCAACAAAAAACAGCCACTAAAGAGTTCCAAGCAGCCTTACAAGTGTTCTGGTCTCTTTTTGCAGGGAGGTGGTGGGGGTGCTTAAAGGGGAGCCTATTTTGTTTGTGTCTGTGTGCACACATGCATGAAAAAGCTTTTAAATACCACAGATTTGGCTTCCACTACGTTGATCCAAAACCCAGTTTAGCTGTTAATTACATTTATACTAAATAAAGGCCACTGGTCATGCTTATCTCATTTAACAAGCTTTCACTCCATCTCTACCATCATTCCTGCACGGAATGGCCCTTGCACTGTTGTTAGATGCCACAGTTAAGGTTGCCCAGGTATCTTGAGTGTGTCCCCAACACAACTGCAACTGCAACATTCCTTGAATTTCTTGAATTTTAATACTTAAATTTTGGAGATACTTAAATTCCTGTAGTGTTTATCCTTCATCTGCCAATAAAGTCCTACAACCATTTTTTCCCAACCAAAATATTAATTTTAATATCATTCAGAGTTTATACATCAAAATGTCTCAAAAAGTTGATGGAAAAAAGACCAGAAAGGCTTTACTTGTTTACACAGAAACTGAATTTTAGACTGAGAGTTACAGAATAAACCTTGCATTTAGGGCCTCCTAAACTCACAGTCATTCCTAAGTTTCACCATCTCCCCCACTGTGTTTTTAGAAAGTCTCCATCTTTTGATTTCAGTTGTCCCGGGTCCTGTTAAACTATAACCATAAAACAGGAGTTTTACAATATGCTGTATTTTGTAAATCTTGAAGTAACTTTTAAAAAGCCAAAAAAAACCCCCAAAAACCAAACAACAAAAGAAGAGCCACCAAAGACACTGTGGTTCAACAACATGGTCAAGTGACTGTTAGAGGTATGAAATCATCGTGAAAAGTTGAAGTCATGCCCAAACAAGTACAGAACTGCCACCTTTGGCACATTCAGCATAAAAACATGACAAAAATAGCCAAAAATATTTAAGAAACAACTTGCTAAAAGGCATAAGAATTACAAGTCCTTCCTGAACACGCAAAAGTAGGAAGCCTCCCAGCAGCCACAGGGCCAACAGAAGATCCAAGATGTCTTCAAATAATACACAACCATTGAAAGAAAGCTACAGGAACTTGGAATTACTTTTAAGTACTTGTGTAGGGATGTCTTACCCCAGTCTGCTTTGTTTTAAAACAAGGCAGGTACTGAAAGACACTGAAGCTTCAATAGGAGGATTTTAGAACAAAATTAGTAAAAATTCAAGAATAAAACCTACTGTATTATTAACTGTAGCATTTAAACTAAAACTTCCTTTTCAAAGGAAGTTTCTACAAAGGTAATCACAAAATAAAACCATTCCCAGCAAAATTGAAATATCCGGTCTTCTAAGAACAAAATGAAATGAGAAATCTTGAGAAGTCACCCTGACCTATTAGAACAAATATATCTCTAGCTTATAATGTCCCAATATCACAAATTGCCAGCAGCCTGATAATGCAGTGGAGGTGCTTTTCCCAGTCCTGTACTTTTCCCTGCAGAACTGCAAACACCCTCTATCTGAGACAGGCCACCAAACTGTCTGGAGTTCTGGTTCAACCCAATGTGGATTTCAATGTGCAAGAGTTTGTACTCTGCCTACTCTGAATTACTATTCCAAACTCTCCTTTACCCACACCACAGGTTTTCCCCAACCTGTTCAATCTCTAGTTGATCATCACTTCCAAGACCCAAAGACATGAACAATTTCTTAAGTTTGGAGTGCAAAGACTTTACAAAACCGGACCAAATTGCTTGTATGAAACTAATGCCAAAGAATATCCTTTTTCATGATTGAATATAGAGTCTGATATAACAAACTCTCAAGGCTTAAATTTCTATTCCCAGCGATCACTAAAAAGACGTTTAGAAGTGTAAACCAGCACAAAAGAGAAACCTTTTATTTCGCAAAGAATTACTCAGCTAAAATTATTTGGTTCAACACACATTAATATCAAATAATTTTGAGGTTACTTTTGATAAAGCTTTAGGGGAATTAGAGTTTAACTTTTTATTCAAGATTTTTTTTTTCATTCCAAATGTGATTTGATGAGTCAGCTATTCTCTGAAGTCATGTAACAATAAACATTAAACATTACTCAACGCCCACAGCAACCACTGTCTAATTTTATTCTTTTTTTTCTTCTCCCCACAAAACGGAAAAAATTCCCTGTAGAAACTATTAGATTTGTGCCAAATTCATGACTCAAAGAAAAATTAAAATAAATAGACACGTGAAATTAAAACAACAAAATGCTATATTGTGAAAACCACAGAAATTTAAACTGATTGTAGGTTTCTTTCATGTACATCTTTTAAATATATTTACATACAGGTGTAGATGTCTGAATGTAAAATGAAACATAAAATGAATGTGCATGTACACAGTTTTTATATATAAATAACATGCAAGTTGCATTTGTTGCTGATTTAAAAAAAAAAATTAACACAAAACCCATTTGGAAACCTACAAGAGGGGAGTATAATCACCACTACAAATACAGTCTAGTCTGGGTTTAGTTACATCAAGGGACAGTGGTGATATTCTGTTAAGAAGCACTGTCCATCTTGGAGCTTTCTAAATCAAGGTATCTTCTAGAGTTTACACAGTACATTTATTTTCTAAATATTTAACAATGATACATCTTAATGCTTTATTCTCTTCCTTGGCCCTGGCAGCTTCACCCGAATATTTGCAGATGTTTATGGCCTCCTTCCCATCTCTTCTTGTGATCCAGCCAAGCTGTAAGTTTCATTCTTTCAACTTTTCCTACAACTTAATTTTCCATCCCTTTACTCCTTAATTAAATTCATGGTTCACATCGTTGGATGTTCATATTTTAAACAAGAGTCAGGCATCAATATATTTTAGAACTGCACTAAACATAAAGTACATTATAAAATAAAACATTATGAGCTTCTGAAATGGAAAAAAGAATGGTATTGATTACAGAGGAGTTCTCACTTCCTGTAAACATTTCTATCTCCCTCTCTCTCACAGACATGCATATACTTACTTTAAAGGAAAACCAGAAACAAGAGTTTAATTAAACACCACTAGTCTGAATTTCAAATCCATGAATGAACAGATGGCCACGCTTCACAGTCCGACAGCAGGCCACTCCAATTAACTGGGACTGGGACCAGGGTAATGTCATGGAAGCTAGAAGATTTGAACCAAACAAATATCCATATGTGTGTATTTGTGACAGTTATAAATAGTATAACATTGAAGTATTTAGCACTATACAAAAGTGGTACCGGCAAAAAGAGAGGAGGCTTCTATTTCAGGCCATCTTTACATCTAGTCATCTCCTGTGAGTGCACCAGGATGCTTTGTCAGTACTCACACAGACTTCAAATCCAGCTGACTTTGCAAAGAACAGCTTTTAAGAAGTAAATAAAGTTGTCCACTTCAGCTCTTCCACAAACAATTAATTAAAACATGGTCCCAAATACTTAAATATATTTGGTTACATCACTAAGCATTTATTAAACTAAAATCAATATGGTGTGCCCTGAGTAAAAATGTCTTCTGACATTCCTGCATTCAGTAAAACCATCCCCTGAGTAAGCACCAAAAAGGACATCTGCTTTTAGTAACATTAAACTTAAGGGTGACCATCTACAGAAATTTTCAACACTGCAAGACAGACGTGAATACAGGGGAAATA
The DNA here is from genome assembly GCA_013400575.1 of Peucedramus taeniatus. Classification (NCBI taxonomy): domain Eukaryota; kingdom Metazoa; phylum Chordata; class Aves; order Passeriformes; family Fringillidae; genus Peucedramus; species Peucedramus taeniatus. The sequence goes on from WBNO01017401.1 coordinate 25,825, forward strand.
AAAGCAACACAGGATACTTCTGATGCTCTTCAGCCTCTATCAAATTTTAACTCTGCAACCTGTCACCTTGCTCCCTCCACTATTTTTGTAGCAGTACTCCAAGTCTACACTGCCCATGGGATACAGCTAAACCTGACATTACCTAAACCTGAAATCTGCAGATTTTCTTCACCTCTCCCTATACTGAATGCTGGTAATTCTGACCACTGAGCAGTGGGCAATACCATAAATTTTGCAACCTGACATAAGCACTTCTGAAAAAGTGTTACAAGTAGTTTTTCTGATTGAAGCTGTTCATACAACTAGAGGGAGGAAAAAAAAAGTAAAAGCAGNAACTTCACCTTCAGACTTTTGTATTCTGCAAGACATCAAAATGAACACAATACTTTTGTCTGTCGAGGACCCCAAGCCTTCCAAGAGAACAGAAGCTCTCCTAATTCTTATATCATTTTCACAATTGCTGAATAAATATTTCCTGATACACTTATTCCAGTATTTCGGTTTTGCCTTTTCCCTTTCCTTTCAGAAGGAAAACAGAGATGAAGAAAATTTCACTAAATAACTCATCTGAAATAGTAATTAAATATTTTTGAGGAAAAAATGCTGCATTTAGCATTTTGATATCCAAAAGACCCTCTGATTAGCTCAGTCCTTTACATAAGGCCTCCATTCCCAGAGGTATTCTGCATTTAATACAATTCTGGGCTAATAAGCACTTCTTCACAGGAGGACAGGTTCCCTAACACTTAACAAATACAGCACATCCTCTCAGTGCAATACAAAACAGGATAAAAATTCCCATGGTTGCTAATTAACTAAAAAGGGCAATATAAGCAACCAAGAAGAGATCAATTCATGGATTTAAAGACAATACTGACACACAGAGATATATATATATATACATATATATGCAAATAAATTATACAAATTTAGAATATAGTCTGCAAATTATGCTGGTATTTTTAATTTGCAAAATAATTACAGAGAAAGATAGCAACTTCATTAAATGTTTATAAAAGTAGTAAATACCTGAAGTACTCACAGCAGTGGAATAAGGGTTATGAGCTCCTGTATTCTCAGCCCAGCAGCCACAACCATAAAGAGCTGCCTAAGGAAAGAAGCCCATTGTTCATAAATTTTAAGTGTATGAGATTTTTGCTTTATTCCCTTTCCTAAAAAAAAAAAAAAAAAAGAAAATACAAAACCAACCTCAAACCAACAACAACAAAAAAAGAAACCCAAGAAAAATACAAGTATTAATACAAAAGATGAATTAGAATATCATAACCATACTGTAATTCCACTCCATTTTGCTACATCCTTTTACTATTCTTGAGATCTGAGTGTTTTTCATAGATACAGTATTCCAGCCTAGCTTAACAGAAAACAAGGGTAAAGATATTACCTTGTTCATATAAAGTCTCTTTCACTCTGCTATTCAAAAAACAAGCAAAAAAATCTTAAATACATTTCAAAAGAGAACCACTTTTTGGACAGTGGAAAATGTCAACCAAAAATACAGCTGTACAGCAATAGAGTACAAAATTTCTGATGCACCTCAAAATTCCCTAACAACAATAAGGTGACACATCATAAATACATTATTAGTAGTAGTGATAGCAGTAGTAGTAGTAGTATTGTTGTTATGATAATAATGAATAGAGCTATACATCATTTATAAACATAATCATAATTATATGTAACACATCACAAATACCTAATATGTTCTTTTATTACTTTTCTCACTTTTTCCAATTCACAAGATCATTTAAAAATTAATCAGGACACCTTCCCTAAATATTGAGAGAAACCTTATTTTAAGATTCTAAGCACTTAAGAGACCATTTGAGGTATTAAGGACGTATTTAAGCCCAAGAAATTAACTTACTAATATCTCTGTGAAAAAGTAACTAACTACAGAACATCTTACCTATCCCTGTTTTATTACACTGATGGAGAACAGTAAAAACACTTGCATATTAATGCAGTGAAAATGCCTTCAGCATTTAACAGGAAGGAAGGAAGAAGAGAAGTTTGCTGTCACAGCTCTTGCTTGACACCATACCTGCTTGTGACACTGAACAATCATTCCCAAACAAAAAAAAAAATGTACAATGATCACCTGACCAACTCTTCCAGGATGCTTCAGTGCTAAACCTCCACTGGAGACAGCAGCAGCAACATTTCCTTCTTGGTCAACAACAACTGCACCAACTGTATCCAATGTTCCTGAGTCGTTCTCCTGCAGGACACACAAACAGAAAAAAATCCTAGCAAAAATAGTATATTAAGTCAGAACATTAGGAGTGTGCAAGTGAGAGGCCTAGCAACCAAATGGATTTCTTATCATGCACTTGTACCCACTGCCATAAATCTTCCCAAAATGCTGCTTTGCCTCAGACAGGACCTGAATAAAACTTCTCCAGTAACAAAAATGTAATGAACATCTCAGAACTCATCCAGTGCTTAGATCACCTGCTTTTACTCACAAAAGTGCCAGAAGTCATTTTTTCTTAGTGGCTGCCACTTGTCCACTAAGAAATGATTTAGCAACTGATGCCACATCAAAAGGCCTTTCCTAAAAGGCCCAAGAAAGCATTGTAAGAGTCTCTGATCTTTAAAGATGTGTGATTTTAAAAAAATGAAATTTAAAAAAATCAAACCAACAACAAAAAGCAACCTTCCCCCCCCCAAAAAAAAAACAACAAAACAANAAAAAAAAAAAAAAAAAAAAAAAAAAAAAAAAAAAAAAAAAAAAAAAAAAACAAAACCAAAAAAAACCCCAAAGCATCACCAAAAAAAAAAACAAGCAGCTGTTTACCATGTCAAGAGAAAATACTGATATTCTGAGCAAGACAATAAATAGGAGCCTTAAGAAAAAAATCTCCCCTAGGACAGATTCTTTCTGCCAGACTTAGTTCAGGAATCTTTATTGAGTAAAGCAATTTTACCTTTTGTTCCCTGTAACTAGAGAGTAACTAGAAAAGTGTCCTTACTTCCATGACTTCTGAGGTAGATTTACTCCCCTCAGGAACAGGGGTCTTCCTTTATACCCTTCCCCCCTTCCTTAATGCACCACACTGAGTCCCTCTTAGAAAAGGAACAGTTTTCCCCTCTCTCACTAGGCTTGGCCTGGATTCCCCTCTCTGCAGAACCCAGGGCAAGGCACTCAGACTTCATGCTCCACCACACACACAGCATGCAGTGTATAGAAAAGAAAACAAATAAACAAAATTGATCCATCATGTACTCCAGAGATGCACACTGCTGCTGCACAAGCCTCAAGCCTCTTACATAGACTTACCCAGTGAAATAATGCCAATAGTTATAAAGTTTTTCATATAAATATGAATTATCTGGACTAGAATTCAGAGGGAGGAATTAAGAAAAAAAGAACACCTAACTATTCAACTTCAAATTATCAAGTTCCCATCATCAATTAAAACTGGGCATACTATGTCACTTATCAAGCATGGTTTCTAGTACTGTAATGCTGATGATACTCTGGCCACACTTAAGAGTTTAAGAGAAAACGCTTGGATTAATTCTGTGTCAGTCTCAAAAGGAAAAATATGCAGTACAGTGCTACCATGTTCTACAGTACTTCTCAAGCAACTGGAACTCCTAGGCAGGAGTTTCATCCTTGGATTTCACCAAAGAAACAGTAAGTTTCTTCTCTGCACCTACACCTAGATCTTTCCCGGCAAGTTCTGCACTCAGATGCTGGCACTGACCATACTCAGTATTAAAACAAATGGACAGATGTTCAAACAATAAAGCAGAGTAACTGCTTAAAGACAGAGAGGGGTGAAAAGTTAAGAGATCCACGGTTTCAACTAGCACTGGGAAGAAGGGTAAGTTGAAAAACAGAGGAAGGAAGGATCAGGGAGGGTAGGAAAAGTAGAAACAAAAGGAGTTTTGATGATGGGAGCAAAGGGGATAAGAAAAGAGCCAGCTCCCTTCTAAGTTCTAAAGATGAAAGGAAACTAGGGAGCCCTTTTTCAACATCTCATGTGCAAACCTATTTTCCGACTCCCCGGACTCCTAGACACGGCCTGAGCTAATACTAACCCAGTTCAAACAATACTACTCAGTGGATTGAAAAGACATTAATCAGCTGAGCAGGCTGCTCACAGGACATGCACATTCCCATCCTTAGAGGTTTCCAAGAGCAGATCAGACAACGTTCTTCCCAACATGAATTCTCTTATGATTTCGCTGTAGAGAAGAACTACTGTAATACAGGTGCTGCTGTCTGCCCCCTGCCCACTTTTATCAAAGGAAATTATACCCACAACAAAAAACTTAATAGACAACTACAGATATAAAAAATCTAGCCTATCAAAGCTGGTTTAAATGAGGCAACTTTGAGGCTGGACATCTTTTCTAAGGGAAGGTTGAGTTGGCCCACACAACCTTCTGAAGGAAATCTGTATCTCTGAAGCAAAGGAATTCTGTATTTTTCTTCTCAGTAATTTAGGTGGGGGAGGGGGCTGGTTTGTGATCAAAAAAAATTCACCAATATATAGGTGATGCTGAATTTATCCTTATTCAGCAAACTGAAAACCAGCGATGTTCTATTCCACACCCAATTGGAAAAA
>WBNO01017405.1:0-28303 GCA_013400575.1 Peucedramus taeniatus
TAGTGAATATATGCAGGAAGCTGCAGTTTACCTGTTAAGACATCCTGCCATGATTGCTTGGGAAAATTAAGCATAAGGTGAATTGAAGGAGTCAGCCTGTTGATATTTTAAGACATTTGAAGTTGTAGATCCACAAGGAAAGTCGACATGTGCATTTGGGAGTTGGACAGGGGTGAGGGAAAAGGCAAGGAGTCAGAGAAGAAATTCTTTAACTTCAGCTCCCTCGAACTGAATGAGACTTAGATGGAAAATACTGATAACTGTATGTTAATTGGATGAGATCTCAGTATTTATGAAAAATGCTAAAATAATTTTGATAAAAACTAAATCTCACAGGAATAGTGTGAAGAGTATCTTACTTCATTATAAAGGATACAAAAATATAAGGCAATTTTTAAGATCAAACAGAAAGATAAGAATTTAAGTCCTAAAAATTAACTTTTTAATTGGTAGAATGCAATAAATAATCCTTTTTGACACCTGGGAATGTGAAGATAGTGGAAATTAGATAAGTTGGATCTTGTATTCCTGGATATTCCTTAATTACTAGTCATCTAACTAACACCTTGGTTGAGTCATTCCATTATTAAATAGTCAATGCAGTGAGTCTGAGACTGTTCTGATGTCCCCAATGATGTTATCAGCATATAGCTGTAGAAAATAAATTATAAATTATAATGGAAATAGAGAGGCATAGAAGTGAGTCAGATGTTAGCAATACCTTATTTACCCTTGCTAATAACTGCTATGTAACAATCACAAGTGATGCAGATACAGGTAACAACTCTTACAAAGTTTGGTGAAGTATTGGTCATGTATAGGAGTATAAGTAATAACAGTGGCTTCTGAAGAAATCCGAATGAGAAACTTTTCACAGCAATGCAGTTACACTCAAATATTCAAAAATTAGCAGAAACATTAATAACAACAACAGCAGCTTGCACATTCCATACATTTGATTTTCAGTATTTCTGTCAACAGAAACACACTTATATACTGCTGCCAGATGTTCTTCCAGACTATCAAAAATAATGTATTCATTTAAATATTAAGGATATGGTCAGTGAATGAGATTACTGAATAAGAAAACAGTGGGTTGTGGCATAAACTGTGAATATTCTGGACAAATTTTGATTAGAGCTGACCAGAATCTAGAGGAAGAAACAGAGGGTGTAGATGAAGAAGATTTTTCTATGGAATTAACAAATCTTTCAAGTCAAAACTTAGCTGAAATGTTACCTTCTTGGAGCAAGTTCATTCCAGTCAGTGGTTTTGTGAGATTTAGAAACCTGGCCAGAAAACAAATCCTCCCCTTCCTGCCATTTGCAAGCTCTTTTCCGTGCTTTTTGTTAATTCTTAGCTACTATCACATAAAACCTCATCACAAGCCAAGCTCCAGGCTTCTCATGAATCATCACCTAAGAAGAAAAAGTTCTGTGAGAAGTGAGGATCTTGATGTACCAGCAGACCAATGGATCCCAATTAAGGTGTCCGCTCTAAAGCACCAGGAAAGAATAGAAGTGCCTTCCCTTGTCTCACTGGCTTGGGTTACCTCTGAAAATCAGAGTAAAAGGGCAGGAAAATTCTTCTGGGTGACACCAAGGGTGGAAAGAAAAATGCACACTGTGAATGCACTCTCTAAGCCAACTGTTGATATGTTGTCCTTTACATTCTCAAACACAGACCTTCGTGAGTTAGGTCTTCTCTCATAGAGACTAATTAAATGTCATATTTCAAGTACTTGTCTTTTCATGATCATCTGTTAAATATTTGTGTTTTGCTGACATGTAGTTCATTTCTTTATCAGTTTAGATGCCACAATACCATCTGTTGAAGTTGTCAATACAACTTTAACAGCAGTAACTTGAATGGCAAATCAGCATTAAAATGTTCAGAGAGTAACACTGCTTAGTTACTTAAAAAAAACCACAACAAACTGTGTTAATTTAAGAATTTGAATACTTATTCATGCTTATATTCTGGAGGTACAGAGGATTCCTGGGAGCGAAAAGTTTTGAACTGAGATCTTGAATTCCAATAGATTATGACAGCTGGAAGAAATGACTTGTGGTTCAAGTAATTAACTGCACCTCTTTAGATGTTTGAAGAGCTGGCTGTAAACAAATTAAGTGTAAGAATACTATCCCATGTATGACCAGGACATGAAAATACTTCATAAATATTCTTGAAGAATGCAGAGACAAAAAAACAAGAGTCTTCTGAATACATAGTAGATTGTTGCTGTCGCAGAACATAGATTATTTCCACAAATTAACTGGAAAGCTCTATGAAAATTAACATTCACTGTAACCTGAAAGAAGTGAGCTAATGCATGGTATTGAGAAAAGAGAATGAAACAAACCCCTAGAGAGGCTCAGAGAAGATGGGAAATGGGGATTGGACTCTTGACAAACAAGAAATAGATGATCTCAAGAATCTGATGCAATATATGATATAGCTGAGATAACAATATACTATTCATCTCTATTTTTGGTTTTATACTGGATGGAGAATAAAATCATCTTCAGTGTAAGCTGTGTAAGTCAGCACATTAATTTGTACTTTCCCTGCTATTTCCCGTATAGGCTTTCACTTGTCAATGGGTCAGTGCACATCTTCCATCTGTGGAGGCATTCAAGGTTACATGCTGTTTCTCCATTGTAATTAAGCTAAAAGGCCAGACCAGGAAAAAAAACATCTAGGAATGAATACATGTAGTTCTTGTGCTGGTTTTTGGATATCAACTGTTTTCCCCTCTGCCTCTGCAGTGAGAATACTGGACGTGTGCAAGAACATGGGAGGGGAAAAAGCCAGGGCAACTGACCCAAAAATTTCAAAGGGATATTCCATAAACATGATGTCATGTTCAGCACCGAAGACTTCAGAAAAAAGTAGGATAAGAGACATTTGTTCTCATGACTTACCAAGTAACCATTATGTGTGCTAAGGCTCTTCCCAGAAAGTGGCTAAACATCTGCCCGCCAGTGGGAAGCAGTAAATAAAATTCCTTAATTCAATTTTCTTGTGTGTGCAGCTTTGCTTCACTTATTAAACTGTCTTCATCTTGGCCCCCTTGTTTTCAGCTTCTGATCTTGCAATTCTTTGCCCCATTCTGCTTGGGTAGGGCAGGGTGGGGCAAGGCACTGGGTACTTAGCTGCTAGTCAACCCACCACAAGTTCTAACATCAATATTGTGATTACTTGGGGAAAAATCTTTTGCAATTGCAAAGTCATATTTTCTTTTTTCCTTTTTTGCAGATGTAGTTCTGTGGTACAACTTCTATAAATATATAAAAACTGTAAAAGTTATTCAACACCAGCAGGTTTCTTGTATTTGAATCTAAGTAAATCTATAGAGGAGAGAGAGGAAATGTTTTACTTAATTGCATTTGTAGAGCTCACTTTTTTGTTACTCTGCTCATGATGTTGTGTCTCTGTATTGTTATCTCCTGTATGCCACGGACTTTCTGCAAGAGGATATCCTGGGATGGTGGCCTCCAACAGAAAGCCATAGGACTCCAGCAGGAGGAAGGGCCTTTTATCATCTCAACAGATGCCCAGCACTTTGTCAAGGAGTAGCTGCACTTGGCCACAGCAGATGCATTTGAACACTCTTGAATGGCAAAAGGAAAAACTGTCCAGTCATGGGGTGAAAGTGAAAAACTGTGTTACCAAATAAAGGTATCTGAAGAAAGAAACATTTTGGATACTATTAAAGAGATCGTGTAGACTGTATATCTTGTTTAGTATTGCATAAATAGAATTATTTTAATACTAATTATGTCTGGAAAACTCATGGTTAGAATATTCCTGAGTATCATCACAGAATAATGCTGTGAGGGTCATTTCAAGGATTGCAGCCCACACTTTAGAGCTACAAGGAAATGCAGAAAAAATAATTATACTTGTAAATAATTTAGTTCTCTAATTTAAAAGAATATCCATATTTAGTAGTTGGAACTGTTCTACTTCTGTTCCCAAACAGCTAAACTGGACAGAAAATATACTGGCCTCTGTCAGATATTCCAGACACAAACATTCCTGGTGCTTAATCTAGATAGTTTAACAAGAACAAATGAGTTCTGAGAAAGCCCAAGCAAAAAATATGGATCAAATATATTTTCCTGTCATATAGTTTCCTGCAGACTCACAGAAAATAAGGTGTGTATCATCCAGAATCTAGAAATTTAAATTTGTATCTAGGAGATTTTAAATTTTGTTGTCATCATATCTCACTGAAACACAAGCTAAAAGTTGTACATGTGAAAGAATGTAAAAAAGCAACGTTCTTCTTTTATTAAGGTTTAATAACATTTTATTTGACATTATTAAAGTAAATATCCATTTAAAGTAATATGCATACTTGAAGACTACAAGCAATGAACTTATTTAGAAAGATTTACTTTAAAACTATTAACAAACAGCCAAGGCAAACTGAATTTACTGAAAGCAGAGGAAAAAAATCAGTAAGCCAAGACTGAAATGCAATTTCTAGTATGACAAGTAGCCACCAAATAAAGAGCAGTAGAAGAATGACACATTTAATTTGTTACATGTGCCACATACTCTTCTGCCATAGTAGGAAAAAACAGCTTACTTGATGTCACAGAGAAGAGCCACTCCTCTCAGAATCCAGTGGTCTGGAGACTTTGCTGTCTTTAAAAATATCTCTGTAATAAAGTTCAAATCTGTCCTCTTGGGCTTCTTGTAAAGAGGACAGACATAGAGCCTGGGATCCCTAGGTTTGGTTGAATCAACAGCAAACATATGGAGAACAGGCAGCTGGACAAAAAGAATCTTTGGTGTAGACTCAACAAGTATGCTTCTTCGTTTGTCCCAGCCTGCACCTTCCAAGTAGAGCCCATAGATATATACTCCTTCCTGTGTGAAGAGTAAGCAGATACATCACAACATATAAAGCATAATAATTTTCTAAAATAATTTTAAAAAGTATATGTTTTACAGTAAAAAATATCTGATGTTGAATCTCTTCAAACTATTTCATTTTAAACTATAATAGAATCCTTTTTTTCAGAAGATAATGCTACTGAAATGGAGGGCAACAAAAGTTGTTTAATAAAGTCTATATACTACAAAGTTTCATGTAAAGTTTACTATAAATTAAAAAAATTAACAGGTGGTACAATGAAACTGTTCTTTTAACTAAATATTTTTCTAACTTAATTAAAATCTTCATGCTTAGCATTTGGCTTCTATGCTGAGCAAAAACATTGAGGTGAAGACAAGTAGTAACTTTTTCCTCTATCAATCCAAAGTGACTCAATGATGCATAATATCAACTAAATACCAAAATTAATACTGAAACATCTTTGCATGTCATACATACAGAAGGAGATGATGTGATTTCTTCTTTGGTTAGCTTTAGCACATCATTATGTACTGCAACTTTATCTAAAGCCCAGTCTTTATGTGCTCGAGTTGCTTCTTGTTTCATTGCTGTCAAGAATCCTTGAGAAATTAAGCCAGACATTTAGTATTTATCTCACATTATAAAATAAAATCTTGCTCAGTTATTAGCATGGTTCTGCACTGAACTTATAGACAGCTAATCAGAGTTGTATTGAAAAAGAGCATCCCGACTAATGATAGCAAACTTTGCTTTGGGACCAAAATAGGAACAAGTGACAAAAGTGACATAGTGTGCATTACATTGAGAAAAATATTTTTAAATGGCATGTACCCTTTTCTTCTATTAAATTACTCTATTAAGAAATATTTGGTCAGGACACTGAATTACAAATTATCATAAGGCAATCAACTACAGAATCCATGATAAAGATGTCTTTCAAGAAAGAATTTCAAGGCAAACAACTTATCCATTGTGTGAGCTGATGTTTATGTAAAGGCAACTTAGCTAAAAGGTGGGGGTGTTTTAAATGAAAGAAGTAGAATGAATTTCACTTATGGAAAACAGAAAATATGTGTCTGAATATGATAATAAAACAATTATGTGAGCGTGGGGAATCTAGTCAATGCAGTGCCTATGAAGAATGAAAAATGTATGTTTTGTTATGGGGAAAAAAGGGTGTCAGACCCTTTTGAAATGAAGGTAGAGGATGACATAACTGAGCAGCAAGTTAGGTGATTTTTTGTGTATTTTTTCGAACAGACTTTACAGAAATTTGAAATAAGAAAGGTTTGAGATGCAAAGGGCTGAATAGTTTAAGCACAGATGACTGAGCAGCAAAGAGGTTTTAATGTGTTATAAGGGAAAAAGCTACAAAAACAGAAATCCTAGTACCAAATACCTGGTTGTTTCTCTGTGTGTCAGAAGATAAGAGTGAAGTCATCAAAAACTCGATGCTGCTATTTTAAGCTACAAGATGAAGAACTGCTTGGAATTGAGAGTCATAGAGATCAAGACAAAGAAAGAGAAGTTAACAAAGAGAGCTACATACTTAATAGTGAATTTCCTGGTGAGCAGTGTTACAAATATAGTCTGATATTACAAATATACTCACCTCACCCCTACTCACAGCACACATTTTGCAATTAGCAAAATAGTCTCTCTCTAGCTGCAGGGCTTTTTGCTGCAGGGCTTTTGGGCTTTTTTAAACACAGAGGTTGAAGCAACAATAAAGTTCAAGACCATCTGTATCTCAGGTTTGTTGCCTACTAGGCTAAATGTTTTTGTTTGTCAAAAGAATGTGGTCCATTATCTTCTTTTACACCACTTTGAGAGCTGCTTTTGAATCATCAGAGATCAGTATGCTTATTAGCTGTGCCACTTAGTATTCAAATGATGTTTTGACTGGCATCATAATACTGTCTTTTAATAATAAATTGGATGTACTCCAGACACCTCAGTTGTTCCTGAAAGTGACTCTAAAATAGACTTTGGTATTAGTACTTTTTACAGTTGTGGCAGTAGGAAGGTCGGTAAGAGCAGAAGCTTCACAAAGCAAAGGTAACTCATATAACATTCAAGAATTTCAGAGGTTAATTCTAATTAAAACAATAACAAAAATACAAAAAACCCTCATAGCTGTCACACAGAAGTTTCTCATGAGAATTTTGTATGTGTAGTGGCATAGGCTGGAGGAGATTCTCCTGGGAACACACACCTCATAAGGCAATGGGGTTTTTTACTCATGGAGATGGTTAAAATTTGTTTTTCTTCCTCTTTCCTCTAAATGGTAAAAATATCAGGCTATAACAGATAATGATAATGTTTACTTTTACTTCACAGCATATCTTTGATGAATTTGAAGAAACTGTTCGTTAAATAACCTGTGAAATGGAGACATCGTAAAACTACATTTTGATGATTCTTTGTGAAAGACAAAGAACTGCTATAAATTCTGGTACTATTGCCCATTCATAGAATCATAGAACAGCCCATGTTGGAAGAGACATGGGAAGTTTACCTGGTCCAACCTTTCATGGGAAAGGGAAGACTAGATGAGATTATCTAGCACCTTTCAATTGCATCTTGAAAACCTCCAGAAACGGGGACTTTACCATGTCTCTGATGAGGCTGTTCCAGTGAGTGATTGCTCTTACTGTACTGTAAAAAGTCATTTTGTTGCTACTGTAGCATCTTGCTCTAGATTAAAGCTCTTTCATACTTGCAACTTAAAGTTTGGAATGAGTTAAACAGTTTCAAACCAGAGGAAAATAGTATTTTCTTTAAAAGCTGTACCACCATCATACTTTCTTTAAAAGTTGTATAATATCATGCTACAATATGTCAGCAAGATTAAGTATTTTATTTATTAACCATATGTTTTTCTTCTTGTAATATAAAAACTGTGTTCCAACTCCTCTGCCATGGGCAGGGTCACACACACACACACACACACACAAAAANACACACACAAAAAAAAAAAAAAAAAAAAAAAAAAAAAAAAAAAAAAAAAAAAAGTAGAATTATAAAATTCCACTAGACCAAGTCCAATCCAACCTGGCCTTAGACACTGCCAGGAATGGAGCACCCACACTTTTTTGGGGCAATCTGTTCCAATGCCTTAACCACTCAGAGTAAAAATTCTTCATATTATCAGTTCTGAACCTACTTGTTTTCAGTTTAAATCTGTGCTCCCTTGTCCTATCACTAAATGCAGTTGTGAAAAGTCCCTCGCCAGCTCTATTGTAGCCCCCTCTAGGTACTGGAAGGTGCTATAAAGGTCACTCCCAGAACCTTTTCTGCCAGGCTGAATGGCCCAGCTGTCTCTTCCTGCCTTCATAAGAGAGGTGCTCCAGCCCTCTGATTGTCTTCATGGCTCTTTGGTGCAGGGTTCACATCCTTTCTGAGAGGGCCCCAGAGCTGGATGCAGCACTCCAGGTGGGCTCTTACCAGAGCAGAGCAGAGCAGCACAACGGGGAGAACCACCTCCCTTGTCCTGCTGGCCATGCTCCATCCGATGCAGCCTTGGCTAAGGTTGGCTTTCTGGGCTGTGAGTGCACATTGAACCCATTTTTCATCTTGGCTTCTGTGGCACACTCTGGCAGTATAACCATTAAATTACTATTCAATACATTACTACTCAAGTCTTTTCAGTAACCTTACCTTGTGGATTAAAGAATCCAGTTATCCAAAACACCTTTGGTCTTCCTTGAAATATCCAACTAGATAACTGAGCATTTCTATCCAAAAGTTCAGTAAACCAGAAGCCAAGTGTGGAAGACTCCCAAGATACTCTTCTCCATACTTGAGGGATTCGAGCATCATACATGTTATCAAGTGCATCTCTTAAATTCTGAAAGAATTAAATAATATTTAAAGTAAATAAATTAATTTAATAGTTTAAAGCACAGTATTCCATATGTAGTAGAAGTACTTTACTTGCCTCACTCATAACAATAGATCCTTCTATGGCTAGTTTCAAATCATTCAAACTGGTGCGGACAACTGTGATCACCCTCTGCATGCGGTCAATTTCTTGGCGAAGAAAAATATTCATGGAGTTAAGTGCTCCCATTTTAACTAAACGAGCCTTTACCTAAATTATAAAAGCACAGAAGGAATTTAGTTAAGTCTAAATTGTTTAAATGCCATCGTAGTATGCAACATCTTAACTTTCTGCATGTTCAGAAAAGTAAATATTAGATTTGTATATTATTCAACTAACATTTATCCCCTTAAAACTTCTGCAGTTTTTACTTTCTGTCTCATAGTAATCAATTACTCATGATTTTGCTAGAACAGGACTTCAGCAGAAGGCCCAGGAGACTGCTATCACAAAATCCAGACTGATTTTTTTCTGGTTTTGCAAGTAGCTTTGGAGATCCAAGCGTAGTCTCCCCGACATATCTTCAATTGTTAGATGCCTTGATTTTAGATAAAAATATTTTCATACCAATTCAGGCTGGTAGCAATAAGGTTGTTGGTTCCTTACTTGAATCTTCTACTATTTATATGATCTTTTGTACAATTCGGTGTTTCTTTTTTGAAATTTGTAGTGTGAAAACTCAACAGAGAGAACAGTAAGACAAGACTAAGGTTAGCTTGCCTCATGAGGTATGTAATCTGGAGGAAGTTTCTCTAGCATGTCTTCAGCCAAACGATAAACAACTGATTCACGAGTTTCTCCAGATCCTCCGCTACTTTCTTTAGGCTGAATGTTGGTAATAGTATCCAGAACATCAGCTGATGTATTTTTCTGGTATCTGAGAGGATGAGAAATATGCTATAAGTTACACAGAATTTTTTAATAGTTAATGATAACTTTGTAGAACACACAAAAAACAGTGTGCCATGAAGTCAAATCAAAACTCGCACAAAACTGTTTTTCTTTGCATCCTTCACCAACTATAATACTCTGATCATGAAGGTTGGTTTACCACAGTTTTAAAGAATATGAACTTCCCTCTTCCCTGTTATACACTTGCTGTGTGTCTAATTCAGGGATAAGAAGGAGGTCTGCAAGCTGAGATTGTGAGGTGGCAGAAAAACCTATGATACTAGGGTTTCTGAGGAAATGGAAGGAAGTGACATATTCCTGATTAAGGTCTTCTAAAGAGCTATTTGTTGAGAAGAAGCAACCAAAGTTTTGTAACAAGGAAGAATATTTGCCTCATTTAATTACTTCTTAAAAGTGTAATGCAGAAGCAGGAAAAGGTGGAGGTATAACTCTGAAAGCTGCCCCTTTAATAATTAATAAATTCATTCTGCTTTGAGATGTTTCAGGATTAATGACAAGGGCTGCTAGATTTATAGCACTGCAGGTAAAAAACTTCTATTCCATAGTGAAGCATGGGCAGTGCTAATGTAAATTAATGTTCTGAGTCAATACAAAAATGTGAATTAAATTTGTGTGGCATTGGATAATGAAATATGGTAGACCACATCAGTACTTCAACAGAAGAATTACAGGAGTATTTTTGCTGTAGTGCTATCCAGTGGCATAGAGCTATGAGAGAAAATAAGAAAGAAAGCCTGGAGTACTGAAGTGTCGGCAATGCCTACTTTTACCTTATGGAATCAGCTTCACAAGGAACATATGCCAATGAATGATGGAGGACATACATTTATACTGATTCAAAGAATAGATTTGCATGTTAGCATTATTTTTCAACTTTCATATGACACCCATCTCCTTCTATTACTTTGTCGTACATAATTATATAAAACACGTAACCAAGGATAGAATGTGTGAACTCCTAAAGCACCTAAAGATGCTTTAGACACAGTGTCACAATACCAGAGAAGCTAGATGCTACAGTAGATCAGAAAAAAAAAAAAAGTGTGAATGCAATTATAAAGACTATAAATCAGAAAAATAGAAGAAATACTACTGGGAGTTTGCTTCTCAGAAGATATAATTTCTGCTTCTAAAAGAAGGAATGGTGGGGGCTTTCGAGGTTTTTCATAACCCTTGACTTTTGACTCAAAATTCTCAAGCTTTTTTTCAATTTATGGTCCCTTTAAAAGAATGAAAGATTTATTCAAGACCACGTATGAGCAGAAAAGTCTTGGACTCATGGTTCTATTGGTAATTTGGATGACATACTGGTGGTTGTAACCTTTCCTTTGTGTCTTGCTGATTTAACAAGTAGTGATTAGAGAGAGGTGAACCTTCCCCTCCATACTGTAAGCACCATTCTTCCAATTCTGCTGTCAGACTATTTTATGTAGAAGGTATGAGTTCCCTGATTATAACATAAATTAAATTATAATAAATTACAGAATTTAAAAAATGGTCTTTCTAAATCTAAAAAAAAAAGAACAAAAACCAAACAAATAGAAACTATTTTAAAAAGAAGACAGTATGCAAACTTTGGGGAAAAGGAGAGAACGGTGTTTGAGAAACAGCATCAAAGGAACAGAATCAAAGGTTGGTGATAGTCCTTTCTTCAATGACACAAACTAGGAACCTTCTGAAGAGGAGAAGTTATGTGAATCTTGCATAAATAACAATTACTGTTTGAACAAAAATTTTTGTAAATAAAAATAGAAAAGACAAAAAGATGTATCTCAGTCTTTACATAATTAAAAATAATACTCCGCTGTGGAAGTGAGGTTAAAATACCAAGAAAGAATTTTATTTACGTACCACTGGGACATTCAACATAAAAACCACTCTGCAACAAAATTTTTCTGGGCTTTGGAAAACCCCACTTTACTTTAGATTGCAAAGAAAATGAAGTATAAATGCAAACAACAATAAAAAGATGGCAGAAATCTGTAGAGGAAGTACCATGTTCCTGAGAACAGAATCAGTTGCACGTGACGGGTGACCCTCATCCCATGTAGATATTTCTGGGTAGATGTGTCCATAACAGCTTTTTGTCTCGATTGCCCAATTCAGCTCATGTATTTTAGATGTCTGCTTTGGGATGAGAGAAGTTGCACTCTAAAAGGATCTATTTTTCTCTGTTACTGTTAAGGAAGTCTAGAGTAAGCATAAAGGAAGCTACAGTAACATTAAAGAAATCTCATTTAGTGTCAGTGTTGCCCAAAAGTATGTAAGATAAAGCACTCAACACCTATTTATATATTTTTCCCCAAAGCAGTATTGTAAAGTGAATTGTGCCATAAGAAGAAAAAAGAAAATTAATTTTCTATGGATTCTGATTTACTCCAAAAAACATTACTAAGAGTATTTTCTCAAAAGTTTGGATGTAACATACTATCATTATTTGATAGCTGGAATATGTGCCATTAGGGATTTTCTGTACTGGGAGTGAAAACTAAGAAAAAATGCATGTGACAGAACCATTGCCTCAGCTTTGTGTAGAAGACAGCAATATCTGTTGCAGCACAGTGTTCAAAACCTTACATTCACCTGCTTGCAATAGCTTAACAAAAATTCAGCTACATTTAAGGCTTCAGAAGGGAACCAATTGGGAAGATTGTCAGAATATTCCTTTCCTGCTCAGGTACCTGTTAACTATGTGGCTTTGCAGAACCTATGATTCATACAGCAAGTTAAAATCATTCTCAATGACTTCAGGTGTTAATCCTAAATGAAAGCATTGAAATTCATTGAAGCCTTACAATTGGAATCCAGAGACTGAGCTTTTGGCTGAACTGTAAACTGACACAGTAAATTAGTGAGAGATAAGATTTTTCTTGTCCTCAGTAATAGTACCATGGAGAAGTTTGGCTCTCTCAGGGTTTCAATTCTAGCAGTTCACCTTCTGCATACTCTGAGATGAGTTGGTAAGGTACTATAAGGATAATTTGAATAGAACTTTTTATATTATATGGGATGCTAATCCATTTGGTCTGTGCATCAAAGATGAAATTCAGACACAGTACCTGTGCATAGTTGCTTATAACAGACCGTGATAAGACATGAAAAAAAGCATAAAGCTGTTGAACATTTTTCTCAAAGTCTAAAGAAATAGCTACAAAGCAAAATCTACAGGAAAAAAAAAGGGCTAAAGTATGAGGAATTTGTGGTGGTATCAAGTAGAAGAAAAACTAAACACTGAAGAGAAACCAGAGAGCTGTTCCTACTCACTAAAGCTCCTCCAACTGTGTTAGTCTCAAGTTTCCTCTTATAAATTAGCTCTCCTACAAGCCTAATTTTGGATCTACAGTATGTCTCTCTTCAAGACTTTGTTTAGTTTTCTGTTAAATCTTTGTTCGTCTTTCTTCTTTAATCATTTCTGGAAGGGAGGTCTTGCAAGTATCAGAGAATGACTTGAAATAGAATGTCCTCTTAGATTCTTTTCTTCACAATCATATATTAACAATGGTATGTGCTATCAGAAGTTGACGATAAAACTGTGTACTCTTCTCACAGCATACTTAGAATACAGGCCTCTTGACATGGCATCAGCCTCTCAACTTTGAGACTGAAAAATGGTGGGAAATTATTGTTTCATCCAAAAATATTAGATGATGTTAGGTTTTCACAACAGCTCTGCTTTTGAATAACATTTGTTTTATTTAAAAGTAGGAAAATAGCTATGTGAAGAAACAATGAATGTAGAATGTGGACATACTGCATAAGAAAATGCAATATTTCATGGAAGAATTATTAAGATAATTATTAATTTTTTCACTACAGTGAAAAAGATATGATGATGTTCATATATTTTCACAAGGCATATAATATTAGAAAGTAATACAGGGCAAGCTGTTTCACGGATTATTTGGAATTAAAGAGTGAATTCAAAGATAAAATTTTAAATGGAGCTAGTACTTGGTGCAGTTGAAAAGCCTCTTTTAAGTAATGGGAATGGCGAGACCGACTGCAATGTAAGTTTGTAGTTGCATCCAAAGGCATGCTTGTAAAACAAACAACAATCCAGAGAATCATTTAACATGTGTGCACAGAAAAATAAACTGCTTGAAACAGAAAGCAAATACTAGAAATTTTCTCTAGTTTAACTGTGTAGAACCACCTATCACATGCTCATATAAAAGTTTCGTAATGCTTTCAATTTAAAAAAGTAAAATCATGAGGAGTAAGCGAGTTCCAACTGCTTTAAAAGGATATGTAAAATGTAGCTGAAGATACTGCATTTATAACAATGTACATACACAAGTGTTCCACTTCAACGGTGAAATTCACATGAATTCTAGGTTTCCAATGAAAAACATGCTTTACTTGAATATTTGATAGGGATTTGTTTCCAAGTACTAAAAGAAATGTTCTCCATTTTCAATATGTTGAGACCTACTTACGTAATATCAGCATTGGGATGGAGACCAAACACCTCTGGGCTGTCCATGGCAGGAAGTAACTGGATGTAGTCAAAGTACTGTTCCAGGGTTTTGCATATTGGAATTTTATACCCAGTGTAGAAGCAGAAAGCACTGTCAAACAAACTTTCATTAAACCATACCTGTGAAAAATCCAAGGGGAAAAAAGAAAGACAACAATTATTTTGCTACTTAGAGGGCTTTTTAATCTCACTTTTACTCTTGGAGGATTAGGGTTCTTGTTTCAGCTACTGCATCTAATTTTACTTTAATACAACTGTAAATCATTAAGAATTATGTCTACTAAGTTTGACTTCCAGCTGAGTCTTTTTAAGCTTCTGCTCCTCACCAAAGAGGAACCAAAGGGAAGATCCTCACTGTCAAAGAATGGTGTTTTGAAAAATTTGTTTTACTTTGAAAACTGGTGAAGTACATATTCAGCAGAAAGAAGGCCTTCTGATTTCTGTATTACAGCTGCCAATAAAAATGACAAATAACTGTATTTCCAAGGTCTCCTACCCTTGCAAAGCAATTAAGAAGACGTTTATCATAGTCATCTGTGACTCGGCCCCCATACTGTACTTCTCCAATCATGTAGCGTACTGTGTTCCACGATATCCCCTGGATGCAAGTAAAGTACATGAAAGACTACAGTTATTATATGTAAGAAGATTTTATTTAAATATAATCTGAAGCTTATAATATTCTGAAATGTAAACTGAAAAAAATCATATAATAATAAGACTTTATTTCTAATGTATTTGCAGAGCTCAATTTTGTAATTTTATAGAAGAGTTAGGCTTGATCCTGCTATTATAGATATAGAATCACAGGATCATTTAGGTTGGAAAAGACCTTTAAGATCATCACATCCAATCTTTGACCAAACACCAATTTAGACCATGGCACTAAGAGCCATGTCCAGTTTTTTCTTGAACACCTACAGGCACAGTGACACCACGGCCTTCCTGGGCTGTCCACTCCAATGCTTGACAACCCTTTCCACTAAGAAAATCCTCCTGATGTTCAACCTAAACCTTCCCTGACACAGCTTGAAGCTGTGTCCTGGCACTGGTTGCCTGGGAGAAGAGGTTGATCCCCACCTGGCTACAGCCTCCTTTCAGGGAGGTGTAGAGAGTGACAAGGTCACCCCTGAGCCTCCTTTTTTCCAGGCTAAACACCCCCAGCTGCCTCAGCCACTCCTCATATGCCTTGACCTCTAGAAGTAAAATCTCATAATATATAAAACATATATATATAATATGTAAAATATAATTAATTGTTTCTTGTTTGACCTGAAATCACACACAGCTTCTATTGTCTCTCTTCTTACCCCCCATTCCACCCTCCTCACCCCACCCCTTCTCCCTAGTTCTCATCTTTCTCTCTTGGCTGAGTGCTGCTTCATAAGGAATGGCTATTCCCTGCTAAGTAGTAGAAGACCAAATGGCAGCTGTAGAGAAGTTTAACTGGCTCTATCAAACTCAGTAAATATTTTAGCTCCCTTTCCATAACAGATAACATACAGACTTGTTAATTTTGGATATAGTAGTGGAAAAGAAGGTTCTTAACAAATATGTATTTGTGCATGCATGACAGCACATAAAATATTTCAGCTTGATTTTCTTGCAGAGAACCTCAACCTTTGATCATTAGAAGTGGCACTAAATGAATAACAATGAGTAAATTATGATAAACATGAGGAAAAAACAATTGCTGCTGCCGTACAAATAATTAAAAGGTATGTATGAAGATTTTAGGATTCACCTTCTTGATGTCAATTTTTTTTAGGTGATTTTGTATAAACTGAACACTGGCTGTAAAGTCCGCTGAGTTAAATTCATAGGGAATATTCCAACCCAAAGGTCCAAACTTGCGTCGCTCCTTAGGAATAAAATTAAAACCAAATATATTTATGAAACAATTTATAATTTTCTTTCCTTAATAAATGTCAATGATAACAATACCAGTGGAGTAAAGAATTGAACTGGAGAAGAAAGGTAGCCTAGGAAATGGCTGTATGCCTCATACACATCAATAATACAGCTAAGTTATACCATGAGAGATAAATATTTATAGAAAAAGCAACAAAACAATTTAATAATAAATTTAACAATCAATTTATAAGTCACAGGTTTGCAATGCCTCACTTTGGCATGGATAATGAGATTTTTATATTAAGTAATTAATTGATTTAGCATGGTACAGTTTTTCTCTTCTTTTTACATTACTGTTGACTAATGATAGTTTCAAATTTTCAAGCTCCTCTGTTTATGTTCAGTTTTTCAAAGAGTTCTATATTGCCACTTTTGTCTTATTGTTTCAACATGGTTTTTTAATGTATGTTTTTTCAAAATGCATAACTTTATTTTAAGATTGCTGCCATTACATTATTCAAATATATTATTGTATGCCTATTTGGAAATAAAGTGACAACAGTTGTATTAACAGAAAAATAGCCACTCTAAAAGGAAAATAATAAATATTCTGTAGCCCAAACACTTCAAACATCCAGCACTATTAGATTTCTCACAAGTATGTTAAAGCCACCTCCGTTAAATTGCTCAATGATATTTTTTTCAGAATGTAGAACAAATTAATTCAAGAAGTTAAGAACTAAATTTATGAATAATGCTGACATTTATCAAATTAATAAATTACATTTTAAAATAATCTAAGTGGTAACATATTTATCAAATTTTATATTACCAGGTCACTAATCACTGGCAGTCTTTGACACCTGAAGTAACATTTAGGCACCCTAGCCACAATATTAAAAAAGAACTAGAATGAAAAACACCCACACGTTTTATTTTTCAAAATCAAATATTGTTTATAAGCAGATGAGACAGCATTAAGCAATAATACCATGCAGAAAAGTGTAATGATTTCCTGCAAAGTTTTTTGAATTACATCTTAAGCTATATTTATCATAATGATCTTGTCACCAAAGGATATTAAGGATTGGTCACTTTAAAGGCAGGACAATGTATATATTGCTTGTTGGTTGGCAATTCATATATAAAATTTCTTAATAGATGAATAGCTGTAATAGTTTTTAAAATACTGATGGGTTGAATAAGCATAGATGTTCTAGTTCCTCCAACCCCCCACACACAAGAACAGTATAATCCTGAGGCAGTACACAGAACAACTTTTTCACTGTTTAAAAAGAGTAGAAGAAGGAAAATAATGCAGAATACTGTATTTTCACAGTGAACATCAAAAAATTATCCTTCTCTCACCAGCTGCCTACACCAAAAATACAAGATGCTCAGGAGAACCCAAGGCTTAAACAGTGCTTTATAACTATTTTGAGATCCTTGGTGAAAAGGAGGTACATTCAGAGAGCTCAGATTATTAGTATTTATTGTGATCTCAAAACTTATTTATCTTTAAAGTACAGTGTATAGATATCATTGTTCTCACACTGGAATTAATGTAGAAAACACATTGACACAGATATTATAAGAATTTTATTTAATTTTAGCCATCTAGAAAATAGCTACTCTAAGTTAGGCATCTGGATTGCCTTTAAAATCAATGGAGAGAAAGAGTGATATGTGTCTAGAAAAATACTCACTCTTAGAGAAAGACAGCTGTGACAGATAAGCTGGTTTTCTATTTCAGCATGCTCATCTATTTCTATTGACTACAGAGAGAAATTTTTCCCATATACCCAGTGACTAACTTTCAATCAGCTGAAGTTAGATGAGAAAAAACAAATTCTAAATGCTCATTATATGAGAATTGTTTAAAAGCTATTTACTAAAAAGAGATAATAATGAACCTTGAAATACAGATTACAGAAACTAAAGCTTTAGTCCGGTGGCATGATGCTACAATAAATACCAAAATTTTTTTTTCAGGAACCTCTATTAGAGTGACTTCATATATTACACCACTATTTGCAAACCTTTTAAGAAATACCTGAACAGTAGAATGCAGGAAAGCTACAGTGTAAAGCAAAGGTTTCCACATAGGCAGGTTGCTGACGTTTAACAGATCCTGACTAATTCCAGAAAATGTTCTTTTCAGTCCAGCACGTATACCTTGGGGAGGTTCATTTGTGAACTTTATAGCAATCTATCACAAGAAAAATATAAAGGAATTGGATTTGTTTACTGAAACAAAAATAGCAGCCTATGAAAATGTCACAACTAGTTATAAATAAAATGTAAATAACTGAAACTTTGTAGAAATAAAGTTGATATGTACTTAAACTGCATAAAAGTAGAATCATAGAATCGTTTGAGTTGGAAAGGACTTTTTAAGTCTAACCTCCCTGCAATGATCAGTGACATCTTCAAACAGATCAGGTTGCTCAGAGTCCTGTACAACTTGACCTTGAATATTTCCAGGGATGGAGTATCCAAAACCTTTTGGGCACCACCTATTCCAGTGCCTCACCACTCTCATTGTAAAAAACTTATTTCTTATATCTAATCTAAATAAAACCTTCTTCAGTTTAAAACCAGAATCCCTTGCTCTGTTGCAACACACCATACTAAAATATCTGTCCTCATCTTTCCTATGGGCCCCTCAAGTACTGCAAGGCTCCAGTAAGATCTTCCCAAAGCCTTCTCTTCTGCAGTCATACTAGATTAGGCCACAAAGGGTTTTGAACATAGACCTTTAATTTTTGTTGGTTAAAATCACCACTGACACTTGACCATGGACCTAAAATTTTCTCATCAATGACATGAAAGCAGTCACTGTGCTTTTCAGAAGGTTTTTATATCCCTGATTCAGTGACTGAATGATGGAAGAGAAGCATCCCGTACAAATGACAAGAACAGAGCTGTATTTCTGTTCCCAGAATTTCACATTAAATACAAAGAAATCTCACTCTTCCTCAGATCAGATCTTTGTGCTCACAGTAGCTACTGTGGACTCTGTGGCTGTCTACAGCAGCAAATCAGATTCATCAGAGAATATTCCTGAGCACTGTGGTCAGTGGACATTGAATCCATATTTGTGGTAGTAAACTGCCACGGCCCCTTAGAATTCAGCCCCTTAGTTTCATGAAAAATGCCTAATGGGAAGAGTGGCTACACTATTTTAATTTTCAAACCGTACCTGCAAATTATTTGGAAAAGTGCTAGTAGGCACAGGTTTTCATATCAGAGAATATTGTAACAGCTTACCTCTATGGGCTATTGCATTCCAGTGCTGGATAATGCCCGTGGAACAATTTATTAGTTCAGACACAGACTGGCCCTACTAAAATCTCTGTTGCTCAAGACAATTACAAATGCTGGAAGAACCCAAATAAAAATAAAGGTGTTTTTTTTTTTTTTTCCCTCCAACTGTAAATACTTTTCTGTCTAGCTTGGGTAACATGGCAGCTTGCACAGAAAGAACAGTAAAAGTCAGGTAGCCCATGGACACACTGTGTTATGTTCCTGTTACTGTTGGACTGAATCGGAGCACTTCGAAATCAGTGTTTCCACATTTCAAAGGAGACCCTGCTCAGTGTTTGACGAAAATGCTATATTAAAAAGAGCGAAGCAAACTGCTCTCTTTTCTTCTGAGAAGGGGCTTTCATTTGTCAATTATTCTTGTTCTGGAATTCCTGAATATGTTAACATTTTAACAGGTAACATGACACTATATAGTGGGAAATCACATGTGAAATATTTGAGATAAATGCAGTGAAGATTCATCTAGCAACCCTCCAAGTTCTCCTTTCTCACTTTTAGCAAACTGTGTGTCCATATACCCCACTATTCATAAACCCCTTGGAGATGCAGGATGATTTCATATTGAGAGAATACAGGAGTCTGTACAACTAGCTTTCCACACACAGACCATGGGGATGGGCAATTCTTACTGAAGGTTGTCTCTACGCTCTTTCAAGACAGGAGTGCTTCCCCCCTTCACATCCTGGATATCAAGTGAGGCATCTATTTTTATTCAGAGAGAATGAGAACGACTAAGGAGGAGACTTCCACTGTTTTTTAGAGGAAAGGGAACATAGGAATGTCAACATACAGCTATTAGAGTAGATATTAAGTAGCATTATGACCCAATGTGAGAGTGTTGGGCACTGTCATCAGTGACTTAAGTGTACTTTGTAAGAGTTTAGGGAACTTTCCTGGCTCTGACAAAAAGTGTATCCTTGAGATCTACAGAAGAGCCATTTATAGTTCATCCAAAGAAATTGGGTAGATGATGTTCTCTAAGATGTGTATCCGTGTGTGTTCTGTCCCATTTATGCTGTATTTCTTTATTATAGGGGAATCTGGAATCTTTCTCTGGAAGAATGTTTGTGAGCGTTAATCTGTTCACAAGGCAAAAAAGGGATACAATAAACCCAAAGAGTTTTTATTGAAGTGCTTCTATGTACAGAATTAGTGTGGACTCACACATACATCATGCATCATCAAGAACTTCTAGTTACTTGTAAGTAACCTTCCTTTTTGAAGTGATATTTACATTGCAACACAAGTCCATTTTTTTCTTGGTTTTTGGGGGTTTTTCCTCCATTTTTTTCACTGCCATTTACGTTATTAATTTGAATAATTTTCATTAAGTATCTGAATTAAATATTTGAACAAACCTGTAGCAGTGTAATTGGAAATTTAAGATGTTGTTCAGTAGTTATCCAAACTCGAAATGTGTCATTCTGGATCTCAGCAGTAAGAAGGGTCTCCAGTAGTTCATCCATGAAATCCAGTCCAAGGTGACAATTCTGAAGTAACACCCAGCCTCCCTAAACAAGGATATCAACTATTACCATATAAAATTTAGAACAAGTTATTCATAATGCTAAAGCCAACTGTCTATATAAGAATCAAATTTGGTTTTCCATGTATTTTTTTTTAACTTCTCTTCTGTTTCTGAATATATATTCTCTTTTGACATTATAGAATATTGGCACAAATAAAGCAAATCGGATAAGTTAGTTCAAAAGTTATTTCCGCATTCTCTTTTTCTCAATGAAAATAACATAACCTGACTCAATATTGCAAGTAAAGAATCAGTGCTATCTAGTGGCAAAAAGAGGTTCCTGTACTCTCCCAGCAAAACACCAGTGATAAGCAATCCTGTCCTCAGACCCAAAAGAATGTGAGTGGAAAAGTAACAGCTGAAATTTAAGGAATACATATTTTTTAAAACTGATCTGTTAATAACATAATCTAAAGTAAGTGTAAAGAGGTGGTAATAAGACTCTAAAAGTTTCTAACTCCAATCCTTTATCTGCAATAAAGGTGTTTGCATGAAATTCAGTCTCCACTTATTTTGATCTTATTAATCTCTCAAATTGCATGAAAGGTCTAGTTGGATTATTGTCTCTCTAAACTTTTGTTTATGAATTTAAATCCAATCAGCATTTTTAGCATAACTTTGGAAGCATGATTAATTAGAAGCCTGATATTAAAATGGGAGATTATTTAATCAGTTCTAAACAGTGATGGACAGTGGATTTCATTACAGCTTGTAATTTCATTTTAGCAATTTTGTTTTAGCTCATTTAAAAAACATCAGTAATTGTTGGTGAAAAAATATAATTGACATATTTATGGTGAATTGATAGATATTAAAAAAAGAAGATTAAATGAAGGCAGGTTTTTTCCTTCTTTTATGGGGATCAACTTTTTTGAGGGAGATCTTTAATCAATTTGATACATTTCCAAATGAATCAAATTTAGTTTTTGAAAATTATCTTCCTGCAACACAACACAGCAGTTTTAATTGTATATACTCTAGGCCAAAGGTACAAAAAAACCAAATAGATATTTGTCTTCATATTCACTAATTCTGTTTTGTAGTTTCAAATCTGATGTTCACATTTTCCTCCCTTCAGCACTAAGGCATGTAGTTCAGAAATTGTTACTGGTAGCTCTACTGGAGTGCTGTTTTGAGTGTCCTTGTGCTTCAAATTAAGGGCAAAAGAAAAGAAGGGATGCTCCAGTTTTCACCATTGCAATGAACTGGAAGTTGACAGTGTCTGTTCTAGACATAGAAATAAAGAAATACCAGATTTATGTGTGCACTTATAAATTGTCATTTGCTATCAAGAGTTTTTTTTTTTTTCCAAATTGGTGTACATCTATATGCCAATACTCATGTTCTGCTCTCTATTACTGGAGATATTCTATCCCTCCAAAGTACAGGTATATGACTCATACCCCATATTTTGAGTTTGCAGGCAACTATGATTGTATGTCTTCATTTGAAAGACTGTCCACAACTTCCTCAAGTGTCCAGCTGACCAGAAGGTACCACCTTTGCACTATAACTTTTACGTTATATTTGATATTTCAATTACTATCTCTCTGTAGCTGCTAGTTAGGTTTTTCATGGTTTTACTGTTGGGGAATATCATCTGTCATAACAAAATACACTACAAACACTACATTACACTTAAATAAAGAAAAATTTTTATATATTGTTTAGAAATTCCTAGATATGCTTGGAACTCAAAGCCAAAGGTTTGACAATTAAAGAAACAAAGAAGAGACATCAAATGCTGGTGAGTAAGTGGTCCTGTCACTAGAAGAGTTGCAAGGAAAATGTGAAACACTATTAGAAGCAAGCACATCCTTCTGTATCTACAGCTTTAAGCTATGTGTGCACTCACCATTTTATTTAGTAGAAGCTATGCAACGTCCAGATATCTCTTAAATGGGAGGGGAAAAAATGAATAAAATTTCCAATTAAGAGGTGGGATCTGCAGAACAGGACCAGGCCCTAATGTCCTTTTACTTTGTTAATAATGTAGTGATAAGTAAGGAATGTGCTGCCTTTGGAAAGCTGCTCATTAGCACTGCTGCCAGAGGTATTAGCTTGGACTCCACTGTCACATATATATGCCACAGAGAAATGTTTTTAAACCCAGGCATTCAAAAAGACATGGTCACCCTGAGATATGCTTGACAGTAAGATGAAAATGCAAAATATTATAGACTGCATGCTAAACGGGTGTAAAAGAACAGCAAAACAGACAATCAACTTATGTTGTAATGTTTTTTCCCCACCTGTTCCATTGACACCTCCATGAGTTTGCGTGCATGAACCTCTTGTCCTTGGCCCATTGAGATAGTCCTACATTCTATAACATATTCGACAGTATAAGATTAATGAACTTACATTATTGAGAAAAAGTAAGAATTCCAATTCAGTCCAAAAACCAGTGATATAAATACAACAGAATTAAATAAATTTAATGCAAAAATATATAAATATGAAAGCAGAACAACTTCACTATCATATTATGCTATTATGTATACATTTTCTAAACATTGACATTTTCTATAACAATATTATGCATACACAATACTTACAGAAGTTAAAAACTGTGACTAATATTGACTGTGAATGTGAATTTGTGCCAAATTTTAACATCGCCAGGGCATTTGAAATATGAACAGAGATTTTTCTCAAAGTGTGCATAAACACAACGCAAAGATGTAAAACTGCATTTATGAACATACTAATGTGACTAATGTCAAGAATATATGGGATCTACTCGCAACACAGTTTGCATTCACACTTTTCCAAAACTTCCATATAATGTAGAACTAAAGTCCAGAATATACAAATGTAGATCTTGTAGCTATTATTTTTGTTACAAAGTAATCTTCTAAGAAGATTACTGATTTTTAAGTTACCTGTAGTTAAGAGTTAAAACAAGAAAATATTATTGTCACCATAACAGAATTTTAAAAGGAGAATTAATTGCTTTGCAAGACAGGGATTTAAAAAGTTATAATCAGCGGGAAGGATGAAAATAATTTATTAAAAAAAGACTTGAATTACTGTCCAACTTCACACAGAATGGTTCTTAGCATACTGCCTTCTATTTAAAACATTATTTCATCTCTAAGATGATGTTTCAGGAACAAACAGTCGTGCAAGAGAATTTAAGAAATACTCATCAGAAAAAAATATCTCTGAAATTACTTACACTGCCCCTCTGTGTCTTAACATATGACAATGAATAATTACTTTCATACCCAAATGAAGCTTCCGAGACAAGGAATTAATCTGATCAGTTGGGTCTGATCCCATAGACAAGAAACAGATGAGAGGTGTTCGCATGTCACTTTCTTCCCAAGTTTTTCTTAAATTCAAAATAACTGGCTCTGTATATTTCTCATGCAAGGAACTTGCAATATATTTCCTGGCTTGGGAAAGTGTTCGATCTGGACACCAAGACCTAGAAAATAAAATACACACAAAGATATAAGTTCACTGCCTCTTCCTCCAAGATCAGACTCAAATTAGAAATTCTACTTTTATCAAATAGAGGGATTTTTAAAATCATAATATATATCTATACATACACACACATTTATACATATATATATATATTTATATGTTTCTAGGTTTGTCTTTACAGATATAATAACAGGCAGAGCTGATGGTCTTCCCTCTACTTATGATACTTTCCAGTTGCTTACAATTTTGCCTTAACTGTTTGCATTGGAATTTTCTGTTCTAGGCATCTTCATTAGGTTGGGACATTCTTCATTTTAAACAGAACTTTCGTATTTGAGAACACAAGGAGGGTAATGTTAAGATTGTTTTTGCCCTTTAGTAAAACTCTGCAGATGATTCATTTGGTCTGTTGGTCTTTTAGGGTACAAACTCAATTCTTTTGCACTGGATTGCATTTGTCTTGGTGATGAATGTTTTTCCCATGGAAAAACAAACAAACAATGACTTTTGGATAAAATATATTACTTTGACAATTTTTAGGATTTGAAGATTATTTAAATGCTTAGGACTTAGATGGTCCCCTCCCTCTTAGGGTATAGAGCATTAAACAATATGGTAGTTCCATCAGATTCTAGCCTTTTTTGCTGCACAGGTTGAATCTGCTCCAAAGATAAATCACGGTCTAGTAAATAATACTGCTGGGGTATTTCATAGTATCCCTGATTTATTTGTTACTGCACTTGGAAAGTATAAGATGAACAGAGGAAGATATGATATCATGCATAAGGCAGCTGAATGCTTCTTTGGGGAAATCCATTTTATCCCAAGATCTTAGAGGTCTTACATGATGCAAAAAATACAGTTAATAGCACACTTTTCACATGGGATTTTGAATACTTATTTTGGATTTTTACCATCTCTCTTTTTTTTTTTTATTTTTTATATTTTAATACTTGTTTAAAGGTATTTAAAATAGTTAGTTTAATTTTTTTTAAATTGAAAACTGTCTGGAATATTCTACTTTTTCATGGATTTCTCAAAGAAGGCTGCAATATGATTCCCTGTTTCCATTTCTCATGACATAAAAGCAAAGCTATAAAAATATATTATATAAATACCTTTAGACAGAAGAGCATAGCTCTGAAGTAATTGAGTAAACACATATTTCATGTGAGTGAATTGCTATTTACTGTCACCCAGAGATAGCTAAAATTACACTGTTATGATAATTGCATACTGATAGGTTGAGATGTGTTGCAACTGTATAATTTCCCAAAATTTCTGAAGATGCTCACCTGATGAGTAAAAGCTTGCGAAAGGTGTCAAGTGAATCACTGTATCCATTAGGGATAATTTCTTCCTCAGGGGCATCTTTATCAAACCAGTTTTTCCATGCCTTATCACTTCCAGCTATCTAAATTTATTACATTAACACACAAATATATTTATTTCAGTTGCAGTAAAATCCTCTTGCAAATGTAGCTTTTAATGAGAGGCCATTGTTATATTAGGACATATTACAAATAACATTGCCTATAGCATGTAAGACATATGCCATGTGAATTGCTATTAAAATATTACAAATAATATTCATTAAATTGCTGCAATCAGTGTTAAGATGCAGACTCTCAAACCAGTCAGTTATCTGTGCATTCCCCTCCCAAACACATGCCTCTACTTTAAAAAAATCAGTAATTAGTAGGAGGATTCTATACTGTGAGAGGAGCACACTGTGATTGATTAATTAATTCCTTTTTGTCACAAAATATGAGAGGACTAGAAAAATCTGTCCCCATACAGCTGAGACAGCCAATGAATCACAAATTAAAAGTAACAGATTCTAGTAAGCTTTTGGCTTGAGAAAGAATAAACCTGACCACAAATATGATCACAATTTTAGGCACCTCAGAACCCCTGACCTAATAGGATAAGGAATACCAGTGGACAGAACATAGTGAAAATGCAACTGAGCCCTCCAGTGACCGAGCAGGATCAGCTACTGCAATGTTCTCAGATCACTGGAAAAAGAACAAGGAATGCACTGATAAAGGTTTAAAACAGAAGATGTCTATGTTAAATTAGGCATCTGGGACTTGATTTTTTTAGAGGAGAAAAACAAACTGAAACTAGGATGAAAAAAAGAAAAGCACAGGAAACATCTAGAGAACTGGGTGTACCATTCTCAGTCCTTTTTTGGTCACTTTAAATAATTTTCTGTTTCATCCAAATGAATAATGATACAGTTGTATTTAATATGATGAATCAAATAGTACAGCATTTCTAATGGGTAAAAATAAGTATTAAAAAGATGTTTTTACAATATTTGTGTTTTTAATTGATATCCTAGTTGGCACTCTCCCATATTCCATTTCTATCTATTACTGAAATAATTTTAATTGTTACTTTTTTAACTTTGAAACTACATGGCAAAAGTAAGACAGTGTTCAAAAATTAATTTTAAAAGGCAAGCTTTTGTGGTAACATGGTCACCTAAGTATTTCAGTCAAAAGGTTTTTTGCACACATGCTTGAAAAGCCATGGTGAGAGGACTTTTCTTAGAAATAGGGTTCTGGTTCCCTAACAACCCAGAGTGAACAACCTAACTAAAGCTCCTCCAGCTTTCTCCTAACTTAATATTCTATTTTGATACCTCAAGAAACCAACAACTGGAAGAATTGTACTGGCATGTATCCAACTGTTGCCTTGATACAGGGTTTAGAAACAGCGAGGAACACTTGCAGGTAATCATTTAGCTGAAATGTCTGCCACCCTCCAGGGCAATATGTGCCATCACAAAATGGGCTTGGCTGGCCAATGCTGTAACAGCAAGGACAACTTACTGTCCTGGCTATCAGCCTGATTAACAAAGAGCACTTAGATACAAGAAATGCTTAGGGAGTGGTTTAACTACACTAAAAAAGAAAAATAAATTTACCAAATTGAACATGTAACAAGCTTATGTGCATATAAGTTCATGCATGCTTACATGAAACATGGCATTTGTAGCCAGCTCATCATATCTGAATGTTAACCTTGGAACAGAAATAAGTATTTAATAACAAGCAGGAAACCATTCACTTGTAAAAATACACCAGAATCAAGACAGACAATATTGTAACTTAAAACCTGACACTCAGATTAATTTTGTGAGCCTTTTTGATACCTCTACCTTTTTATCCTATCTCTCTTTTGTTGACTTCCTTTTTCCTTTGCTCCTGTTCCTTCTTTCCTTTCTCCTACCTCCATTACAATAATACCAAATACCATAAAACATGTGAATAAACACACCACCATTCATGCTACCTAATTGTTTGTCTCCATGATGTTATTCTGTACTTTTGTGGAATCACAGTTATGATGAAAAAACTGGTTATTAACATTAAAAATAATTAGAAAATATCACCTGGTCCAAAATCTCTTCAAATTGTGGAAGTTTGTTCAACTCCACTAGATTTAGCCACACCATGTCAAGAATCCAGCGGCATGGTTTGGGTGGGCAAGCCTGTAGATCCAAAGCTGCACCTCCTGTGGATAAAAACACAGGATGAAATGTACTTTCTGATGAAATACATGGTATTCCAGGGGTCAAGTTATAACTGATATTTCTTTTTGAATTATGTATTTTGACTTAAGTAATTTCCTCTGGGATACTAACTGTACTCTTGTGTACTTAGCACTTATTTCATGCCAAAGGATAACTTAGCCTTATTAATGGCCTTCTCACAGGTGTCGGGAGGCTACTATTGGGTGTCCTCTAAGGCTTTCCTTTGCCAAGATGAACAAGCCCAGCTCCCACAGAATTGTTGATAGAAACCATGTAGACAAAGAAATAAGATTTCAAAATGGCATAAAAGTTAAAAAAGTTGAATTAGCTGTACGTGTAACACAATTTTTAAAACTTACCTCTAATGAGAGTTTGGAACTCTCTGTTTTCCACATGTCCTCTTTCAATATCAATTTTTAAAGCCAGGAGGAGGGTAAAGAGGAATTTGTGGTTTTCATACAGTCCTCTAACAG
>WBNO01017405.1:28322-39834 GCA_013400575.1 Peucedramus taeniatus
GTAAGATATTCAATAATATTTGAGATTCTTTTCTGAGGCACAGGAGATTTCTTAGACCTAAATCATGAAAACAAAGCACAAAGAAACCACATTAATAAGAGCAAATACATTGAAAAGGCAAACATCTGAATATCAGGAAAAACCTGTCTTCCTACCTGGCTATGGATTGATCAAAGAGCTTCAAGAACTGAGCCAGTGAAGTTTGATACATATTATTGACCATGCTCATTGCTGTAAGAAGGAAATAAAGAATGCTTCCACGCGTAGCAACAGGTCGATATTCCTCCTGAGCAGTGTTAATCTTCACTTCAGTTTCTGCTGCCACAGACAACTTGACAGCTATTTCAGCAGCTGTTTGCTTAGTTACTTGCAGGACACCAATTAAAGATTCATCATCCACTAGTGAACCTGAAAAGTAAAATACTGGATGTTTAGGATATTTTTGCAACAAAATTTTCACTTCATATGTACATATTAAAAAAAAGTCCAAGTTACAGGAATTACTTATTTTAAAAATGAAATTATTTACTGAATTATAGAAAGCTTTTAAAATAGAGAGCAGACAGGATATGTAATACTAAAAATTATTTTTACATCCAACATATTTTAGCAAATTCATTCAAAATATGTGAAATGTATTTATACCAACAGCTTTGCAACACATACTACAAAAGCCACCTATCTTATCCACACAACCTAAATAGTCAAAAAACTATTTAAATTATTTTGAAGTCTATTCATTGGCACTCTCAAAGTAAAAAAGACTTAGGGTCCTAAGGGAAATGGTCATCCAACAATATGCATGAATCTCCAGGAGTTATTCAAGGATTTTCTGTTACCAAATTCTTTTCCACCAGAGATAGTAAGTGATCATGTTCAGGCTCATAATGTACTGCAGAAGAGTTTCAAGACAATTTTAAGCCAGGCCATTCCAATTTACATTTTCAACGGATTAAGGATTTTCCCATGGTCAGATATCTCATCTCATCTGAGGGGCAGAAAGCTGTCAAAAATATAGATGTATTTCAAAAAACTTGTTTAGGTGTTAAATTTAAGTGTCCTGAGTTACAGATAGTGACATGCTATAGCACCAATTCCCTCACAGTACTCATACTCCTACCATTGTACATTCTCTTATTGTATCTTGGATGGATAAACCAAAATCTGTAAGGAAAGGCCTTAGTGTGAATCAGTTTTATCTGCCTAATCTGATTAATATTTTGATACAGAACCTTTGGTTGCAGTTAGTTTGTAAAGAAGATTGTCTTCCAGTTCCTTCATCTTCCTCTTATTAGAAGTTACGTCCTCCATGAGTTTAATTCGTTCTGCCTCTAGTTCCTGTTATTTAAAAAAAAACAAAGTGGCATGACATTTTATGGGATGCAACTATGAGGGATACTTAAAATTCAGTTTCTGATTTTTCAAGTGAATAAATTGTGATTGAAGATACAGGTGAAGTGTTGGATCCAGTAATTAGGTGTGCACTTTACTTTTCTTGGTATCTAAAACATGTTTTGGATATAAATAACAATTTTTTTAAAGCAATGTTTGTTCAGTATTTTATGATGTATCATATCAATGTCAAATCCAGGTGATTAATTTTTTGTGTTGTACTGACAGTCATATATATACTAAGAGCCTCCCAATATATTTTTGATATTTGGAAATGTCTATACTGAATCTGAACATAATTTTAGAAAATGGCTAATATATTTTTTTTCTATTTGAACATTTCTTTTTTCCTACATACCAAAACCAATTAAATGGAAAAAAAATTAAACATCACTATGATTTATGTGTACTGTTAACTTACCTGTTTTTCAGTAAGTATTACTCTTCTCAGTAACTGATTCTCAAGTCCTTTCATTGTAACAGTAAAATCAATAATTGATGTTTTTGCATTAATTTCAGGTGTGAAAGAAGGATTAGGTAGCTTCGTAGTAATGTACAGTCTAAATGTATTCATAACATCTACTTCCTTATCACCGACTTTCACCTATGGATTAAGTTAAAATAGTATTTAACAGAAGAAAATGAGCTTTATTAAACTCAGTAATACGGAGCAGAAAAAAAAATTTACATTATTTGAAGTGCCAAAAAGAGGAAATTTATTTCACAATTCCAATTTGTCATGAAAATAAAAGTCAATGACCAAATGTATAAGTTAGAGTATTTTATAAAAGTAGCATTTCCCTCCAGCTAAATATAGGGATCACTTCCACTGTGGATTATGATTAACAGCTTCAGAACCATTTGGTTTCTAATCACACCTCAAATTAAGAGGTAGTAGAAACTGCTGACCTTTGTAGAAATTATCATTCTCTTATGTGCGAGGTAAAAGGAATTATGTGATCCAAAAATGGAACAGAAATTAATGGACATAAATTTTATCTTTATTAAGACTAAGCAGGTTTCAAAGAATCTTTCCAAAGAAAGTAAAAGTTTATTCAGAGTATTCAAAATAAATTTTTATAGAATTAAGATATTCCAAACCAGCAGTCTATCAAAAGCTGCATGTGCGCAAGGAAAACTGATCACTGTATATTGTAGTATGAATCGCGGAATTGTTGGTGTTGGAAGGGACCTTAAAGATCATCTGCCAGGGGACAGTGGGGGGCAAATGAGGCTCCAACATATGAGGCGGCTCCAAACACCTCCAAAATGCCTCTCCAAGGCGGCTTCAAATACCTGGCTTTTGAAGGAGTAGGACCAAACCACTTCCTTAAGCGTATTTGCACGGCTTGAGAAGCAGTAGGAAGAATTTTAAGCATTTAATCGGATAAGCAAAATTAGTTCCAGTTTGGAATCTTCAGTAATAACCCTGGTAATTAAGCTCATAGTTTAGACTTGCCATCTTACTACACAGCTGAGGCTCTGTCTGTTATATTTTATTAGTTCAGTTTGATTCTTTACACATCTCTGAATACAAATTTTACTTGATAGAGCAGGTGTTTATAACAATGGTAAAATAACATTTGTCACAAGGCTAGATACTTATTCCACTTCTTTTGTTTGCTTACTAACCTTAAAAGCAGATCCAGATTTTATGAAATTTTTTTCTAATACATTATCAAGGACTGGATCCAACTCTTCCTCTATATCTTCAATTAGGAGTGATCGTCCCAGTGAAAGACTGTCTTCTAGGTGTTGCCGGAAATACTTGTCATTCAGAGTTGTTACCTCAAAAAATAAATTATAAATGGGTGTAAGGACAAAGCATTTCCTCACAGTCTCACATGAAAACCACAGACCTAACCATGAAAACTTTTTTCATTGTTTTTGTTGGTTGCATTTTAAAGCAGGTGCTATAAATGTTGACCATGCAGCAATTTATGCAGAAATACTTCTGTGTGTATAGTGAAAAGCACCATAAAAAGGTGACTTAAAAGGTTAGCTGTAACTGATCCTCAGAACTTCATTATGAGAGTAACAAGGTACTAAATAAAATTGGTACAGCTTAATGCATATTAAAGATGTTATGTATATTTTAGAAATCAGAGACACCTAGCCTTTAATTTTCTGTTCTATGTCCTAGAAGGAGTAGATTTTCTAATTTTAGCTTTGAGAAATTCCTTCTGGAAATCTGAACTCAGTCTAAAAAATTAATCACTGCTACAATATTATGAATTCAGATTGAAATTTCATGAAATGGGATCCATACCATATGAAATTATTAAAAAGCCTGCATAAAATAGTAAGCTATATAATTAACTAATTTTAAACCCTCCAAAATTTATTGATATTCAGGACATATGAGTTTTCCAACATTCAGGCTAAGGGTTTTAAAAAGCAGTTTCTTTTTGCCATGCCACATCATTTGGGAAAAAATAATTTGTGATGCAAATAGTGACACATGAACATCTTTGTATTATATTTTGTGAGCAGGCATTTTAGCATATTGGCTTAACCTGTAAAAGAGCTATGAAGATTGCAGTAATGTTAGGATAGGGAAATTTTTCATGTGTTTGGCTTCAACTGGATTTCCTCAACTTCCTTTTGTAGTGACAACCTCATTATGAATACCCTCTCAGGTCCTAAGTCATGGGCTGCAACACTTGAGGCACTTTGCCTAGATTTTCAGAGCTGTAACTTATCCTGTCTTTATCTGTAATGTTACTAACAGTCGTCCAATTTACTCTCATTTAATAGTTTCATATTATACTGTTTTACTTTACTTATCACCTCTTTGTCCTCTTTTGTGTTGGGACCATTCCCACCCATCTTGAACAAAATACTTTTATACTTTTTGCTAGAGTTCATACAAGTTAGATAGTCTTTTCCAAGCCCTTGAGTGGGATTTACAGCTGTTCTCAAGTTCCCTGCTGATGCATCTACATAATGGTCAGTGTCCATACATGTTAAAGTTATCTCAGATCACACTGACTCAAATGTAACCTCCCTATAAAGCAATAATGTTTGAAGGAGTATAATAGAGCACACCGTTCCTTTAAGACACTGTTTACCTGTAATTCATTATCCTGTTCTTTATTTTTAACCCACGCTTTTCCTTGAGTTTGTGGATCTATCAAAAGTGGGTATCTCGATGCCTTAGTGACAATGATACCATTCTGAATTGAGAGGTGATCTCCAGGCAATCCTTGAAGATTCCACTCACTAATCTAAAGAAAAAGAAAAAGAAAAAAAAAGAAAAAGGAAAAGGAAAAGAAAAAGAAAAAGAAAAAGAAAAAGAAAAAGAAAAAGAAAAAGAAAAAGAAAAAGAAAAAGAAAAAGAAAAAGAAAAAGAAAAAGAAAAAGAAAAAAGAGTAGTTTGAAATAAATTATCACTGGAATTTTTCTTCAATTAAAATTTTTCTAAGAAGTAACAAGGACGTCAAAAGGAATACATATCTGAGCCTGCTGAAGAATTATTAACGCACGTATAAAAATATTTCTAGGATTTTATTTTTATGGATGTTTTTAACTATAGAAAATCACAAAAAAGTATATTTTAAAGTGTAAGGATGCCAAAAGACAGCTTGAGAGACAAATTAAGCATTGGGATCAGTGAAGCAAAAACCAGTCTGAGAGAGCTTTTGGGAATTAATGTTTACGGAATGAAACTTGAAGATTCTGGCATTTCTCACTCTTTGCCCATTTCTTATACATTCACACTGAATAAAAGGACTTTATGTATTCTATTCTAAATTACAACCAAACCCACTGTTTTAAAGATGTCCTGGTTTTAGCTGAAAGAAAGTTCAATTTTCTCTTAGTAGATGGTACAGTGCTGTGTTTTTCTGATTTAGTGTGAGAATAATATTTTGGCTGTTGCTCAGTAGTGCTTACCCCAAGTCAATGATCTTTCAGTGTCCTGTGCTCTGCCAGTGAGTAGGTGCACAAAAAGCTGGGAGGGAGCACTGCCAGGACAGCTGACCTGAACTGGCCAAAGGGATATTCCATACCATAGAATGCCATGTCCACTATATAAACTGGGGGAGTTACTCAGAAGAGGGTTGATCATGGTTTGGGGATTGACTGGGTGTTGGTCAGCAAGGGGTGAGAAATTTTATTGCGCATCCCTTGTTTCTCTTGGGTTTTGTTACTATTACTACACCAAGATTTAATGGAAGTTGCCAAGAGCATTTGGAAATGACAGAACTACACAGCACAGAATATTTTGAATATCGGGGATTATAGTTCTTCTCTAAGCAAGCATAATGCTGACTAAAAGTCACAGAATATGCTAATGGAAATTCAAATTAAATCTTCCAAGCACCAAGAACTTACTGTTGGTGGATCTACCAACATAGAAATCAAGTTCAAATCATCAGAAAAGGGGATTTTATGAGCTTTCAACTCTGCTTCCCATAAGTCTTTAAGCAAAAGGTTCCTGAAGTCTTGATTAAAAGGTCCACAGTACGAAAGAAAGCCTGTGCAGAGCAATATATCTCCCACAAGTCTAGAAAGGGAAGAAAAATCATCATTAAAAGGTGATGCACATATTCAGTTTCTAATGACTTAGACAACCAGCTTTTGCAATGTAAGAAGATTTAAAAAAAAAAGTTATGTTTCCAGAGCATCTTTGAGGCAAAATTTAAGAGTAGTATTTTATGAAAACACTGTCTCCACCCCTACAAAACAATAAAGCCCTGATGACAACTATTCCTTTTTTCCTAAATGAAGTAAGAAAGTTGTTTATTTTTTAAAAATATGTCTGAAATACAATATTTATCAAGGATACAAACCTAGTTCTATTGAAACTCTCACCAGAAGTGCCCAATTTCCCCATAGCAAATTTATAGTAACATGAATGTTCTACAGAAGCTGAGCTTATCTGAGGGTTTCACTTCCCCAGTAACATCAGAACAAGGTGCAGTATTAGGGGGACTGCAGAAGCACCTGTAATACAGGCACATAACAGCCCTAGTAATAATCTCTTTGGAAGCTAATTCAAAAATCAGAGGTATTGTTCTTAACTGAAATACTAGCACTCAGCACCCTTGTATTCTTATTTATGGGAGGAAAATTCAAATTTCAGGGTAGTTCATTTGATTGCATTGCTATATTAAGATTTCCAGGAAAAAAATGAAGTACCACAATTAAAGTTACTAAATTGTTTACCAACACTTCAGTTTTTAGAAGCATTTTCTTTTTTGTTTTTCTGTAATGGATTTGATACCTTTTGATCTGAGATTTAAATTCCTTGCTTTGCTGAGTCCACCTAACTTTCTCTCCACTCAGTCCATCTATAAGTGCAGAGGCCGCTTGCATCTTTCTTTTGCATGTTTCTGCATCATTCTCTAAGTCCTTAAATTGAAAAAATGTCTTAATCATCAAATGCAAAAAATGTGGAGTTATTTTATATGCCTTTCATCCTCTTATATTTATTATAACTATTTTATTTATTTAAAACTCATCTTTGAGGACACTTAAGGGCATCTAATATGTTCCCATTCACAGAAAGAAGGGAATAGGATATTACATAGGCTTAAATCTCTTACTTTTATACCTGAATCTCAGCCATGTTATTCAAGTAGCAGGTAAATAAATGTGTGTTTGCAGCAAATCCTAATTACATGACAATATTGTACATGCATTTTTGCTAAGACTAAAATACTTTTTTCTCACCATTTTCTCCTTCATTGCTGCATCAAACTTTGCCTGCACTTTATCCAGTTCAGCTTGCTTTTCATCTAATTCTGCCTGAGCTTTATCTTTTTCTGCATTAGCTATTTTCAGGCGACCTTCTTGTTTTGCCAGATTAGCCTGCAAAGGAGAAAAAAAATTGAAAGTACAATTATGTATAAGATTTTCACAAAATTCAATGAACTATTTAAGCCTGCTTCGCTGGTAATCACAAGACAATAATACATCAAAATAACTTTTATATAAATATCAGAAACATTTAAGCTGAAAAATATATCACAAATATACTGAAGATAAGAATTTTTTTGTTCAATAACAATACAGTACTATTCTGTACTACTATAGTAGTACAGAAGTTCTACCATATATTGTCAACTTTATTCCTTAAAAAAAAACAAACATTTCAAGAAGCTGGTTGAGGAAGTAAGGTTTCTGATCTGTACACATTGGTTAGACTAGAAGAACAATCACTCAATATTCTTGCTTGACTATGTTTTGACTATACGTAATTTCCTCTTTTATTAGAGAATTTTGTAGCAACCAGCAATCCCAACAAGAGATTGGTTCTTTATCATCTAACAATATTGCTTTTACCCACTAGAAAATGGTCCTAAAACAGTGACTCTTCCTATTGCTCCTAAAATGATATTTATGGTTAACACAGGAAATGAATTTTTAAAATAATTCATCTGTATTACTGTTGCATATCTGTAAATATTTACTTATCTGCTTATCTGTAGATAATTACTTATCTGTAAATAACACTTCTACCAGTGACAAAAATGTGAAAAAATTTGGGGATTGCCGTGTGCTCACCCCTTTTACTATTTTTTTAAATTATGCTACATTTAAGGATTAAATAATTCATTTAGAACAAAAAAATCACTGCCTTTGAGTTTCATAAACCTGAAAAAGAGCACTCACACTAAAGTAAAAATTTACTCTTAAAAATGTTTTCCAATTTTTGCTTCCTACTATTGCAACATAGCTCCTTTATTGACATGAGCTCAGAACCTCTTTAGAAAGCCAATATTTAGGCAAGATATCAGTCCTCCACTGCCTTTAAGTTACCAGGAGAAAACAAAGAATCTAAAATATCTGCAAACTCCTGTTTCCCTTTAGAGAAGGAATGAAGATCCTGGTACCACATTTGGAACAAAATTTTAAAGTAATTATAACATACTAAAAATAAAAGACTGAAAGCACCTTTCTCTACACAGAGTAAACCAGATCACATAAATTTAACCTAGGCTAATATTTTGTTCTGTTTTCTCTCTAGAATCAAGAATAAAATAGGTTTGTTTCTGCTCCTACCATCTTTAGTCACTGAAGTCGCAGTCTATTATGTCTGAATAAAGTTGTGTATACATGTAAGATCCTATTAAATGAAACCAAATTCAATTACTGGGTTAGCAAACAAAGCAAGAGAGGATGTATTACCTTAAGAGGCAAGACTTCTCTGTTAACACCATAAAATACCACCATGGCTTGTGTCCAAGAGAGGAGTCCTGCCACATTGCCACACACCTTTTGGCCATGTTGCAGCGTATAGTCTTCCATTTCAAAGTAAGGCTGGACTAATTCTACTGTCTCATCATTGATTGTATCCCTAGCAAAGTTCTGTAGGTTGCTCAAGAACGGGCCACTCATAAGCTTCAAAAAACAACACGAGTTATTTACACATTTTATGTTCAAAGTCTTGTTCATTGGTGAAGCTGTTAAAAAGCATTCCTGAAATTCTAAAACAGGGGTAATTCATATTGCTAATATTATAAGTGTGCTATTCAGTTCTAACTTCTCTCACACACCTTCTGTTATTTTGAAGTTTTAACCAATTACACTCCAGTAACTAGATTCAAAAGTTACTGATGTACTTTTCGTTTCCTATATTCCTGTGTTGCACTTTAGGGCATTTAAGAAGCATCATTTAATATAAAAAAAAAGACGAAAGAAAGACTGAGGGATATATTTGCAACTTAAGTAAACGCAAAAAAATTCTTAGGAAGTTGTGAAATATGATCTAAATTCTGAAAAGTGAAATAATTTGGTTTAACTTTGTCTAACAAATGTTTAGCATGCTAAAGGCAATTAATGGAATAATTGTTTATCTCATTTTATTATATCAGTGGAAAATAAAAGCTTTGATGATGTTTTTGACTGTAAATGCCTAAGTAAAAAGCAAGAGAACTGTTTTGTTACCTGTTACCATTAGGCCTTGTGCTAGGAACAGGTCAAGGAAACTCTAAAGCTTCTGCTGCAAAAGTCTCTAAGCAATTCACCTCCTATTTCTACCAGTTAGACATAGTGTATAGATAGAGTTTATCATAAAACAATATGTTTTCCTTTCAATGAAGTTCTGTCATGTTTTGGGTAAACAGCATCATAAGTTCTCTGATAAGCTAATTGCTATTTCCGATGTTTAAGAAACACTGTTTGAAAACTCTACTTACTTTTAATGATTCTCCCCATGATGGCTTGCAGCAAGGCTTTTCTGGATCCAAAGTAACTTGATCCAGTCTCTTTTGAAATAGTAGCAGACAACAGTCCATGATCCTCATAATAAGGTGAGGAGGTTTTGCAAGTTTTCTAACAGTAGCAATATCCTCTGGTCTGATGGTCTGTTTGAAGAAAGATGTAATAGAATCCTGCATCAATACCTGCATTATTCTTTTTTCCCATTCAATATCTTGATTTTCATGTTCATTTGTAATACTTTTCTCTGAGGTGCATTTGTATTAAGTATATATAAAAAAAGTGAGAAACCTGGCCTAATTAAGAAGTTTCATAGTTTCATGAAACTTTAGTAATTTCAATGAATATTAGACAAGAATATCTTCCTCATATTAAAGACATAATTCAAAAATGAGATTTACATACAGTAACATTGTCTTGAATTGTCACTCTAAGTGTTTAAAGAAAACTTTACTGTAAAATTGTATAAGAGTTAATTAAGAGAAGTTAGCTTGATAAAACAGTATTTCAGATTTTTATCAGTCGAGTTTATCCTGAGATGGATTTGGTTATTTTTGTTCAGTTTAAGTTATTATAGGTATGAGATACCATTTTTAACTTCATTTTTTAATAACATCCGTGTCACTGGCTCTTTGCTTAGTTCAACAACCATGACAAAATTTAAAAAATATGTACAACTTCAAAACCAACATTTATTTGTGTCTAAAAGTACAAACATACCACTACCTGCCTAGAGGGAGTAGTTACAGGTACATTAAAGAAACCATTTTCTAAGTTCACACATTTTGTAAGTGAATTTTGAATATTTTTGGAAGTTTCATTTATCTCATTATCTAAATGTCAGTGAAAGAGCAAACAGTACTCCTTTTCTTGCTTTTTCTACTCAAGAACTTCTGTTACATAAATTCTGATAACTGGAATGGAAGGCTGTTATGGATTTCTGATTTCAGAGGTTTTTACTGTTTAATTGTTCAGAGCAGAATAATGAAGTTATGTAGCACAGTAATGCCTCCAGGTTTCTGAAGCCTTATTTTGTTTGCCCTGAATCTCCTTTGTTCCCTGTTTCTCTTAAAATTAAAAGCATTAAGTGAAGGAAGAGATAACTTTTTATTTGTCATAAAATACAGGTGTAACTACCTCAGTTT
This sequence comes from Peucedramus taeniatus, assembly GCA_013400575.1. NCBI lineage: Eukaryota > Metazoa > Chordata > Aves > Passeriformes > Fringillidae > Peucedramus > Peucedramus taeniatus. The sequence continues at coordinate 39,026 of WBNO01017405.1, forward strand.
GAATTAAAAACATTCTGTTAGCACAAGTATTCCCTTGAATTCAGAATAACAGATTTTCTAAAGGCACCTGTAGCTTTTGGAAAGATCTACACCTTCATGATGATCAAGTACTGGGATGGAAAGAAAAAAAATACTATAAAATAGTCCCTATGTGTTTAAGGTAAAATATGTGTGCCTTAATTATTCATGAGAGACACAGCCAGCAACAGTGAGGAGCTGGTGACAGCAGTCAACACCAAGAGACAATTGTGTGTTGATGGCTCTGGCCTCTCACAGGTGATGCAAATAATACTATACTAATAAAATGAAATTTATTCACTTTCAGAGCTTCTTCTGCTGCTTCTAGTGCTGGTTTAGCTGCCTCCAGTTTTTTCTCTGCTTCCTGTTTTTCTATATCAATTGCATCCACGATCCTCTGTGCTTTATCTTTCACCTCCTGGACTTCAAGTTTTATTTTAGTTGCGGCTTCAGCACTTTCTTTGACTTCTTCTAGTACCTGGAATTGATAATAAACATATAAAATCTATAAATCAAAATGGTGGAACAAATGATTACAAGACAAGATAAAACAGGTATGTAGCAGCTAGTAAATACATACATCTAATCCCAACTGAAGCTAACTATATATGGTATCATATAATTATTGAATAAAAATTAAATGTGAGAAGTTCAATTTCATCCCTTTCTGTCACATATTTCTCTCTTATGAGATTAAAGGTCTCAAAGAATACAGGTAGTCCCTCAGTGACCACCAGCCAAAATTCGGTCTCCAGTGCATATTAAATAACCATCAGAGCATTACGGTATCT
>WBNO01017406.1:0-13638 GCA_013400575.1 Peucedramus taeniatus
GCCTTCATTTGGATTTGAAAAAGAGCACCTGGGATCCTGGAAAGGATCTCGTGAGGTTGTGAGTTCCAGAGCAAGTCAGCAACATGCCTGGTTGGGTAAACTCTAGGAGTCCTGGCTGATTTACATCTCTGAGCAGAACAGTGTCCCTCCCTTGGAGGTGTGAGGGCAAGAATAACTAATTATGTCCGTTTTTCACCATCAAATTCCTCCATTCAAAAGCAGATGATGATGATTGTCTAACATTTTACAAGGACCAAGGCCAAGTGAAACTCACTTCCTCTTAATTCTGAAATTTTCTCAAGCATATTCAGGAAATAGATATTTTAACATAATTAATTTAATGTACCAAAAGGAGACAATATATTGTGATGCTGTTAATATTTTTGGCAAAAAAAAAAAAAGGGTGAAATTTTTTTATTGTTTGGTTTGTTGTTTGCTTGTTTTTTACATTAGCCAATGACTCAACATAACTGCAATAAAAAGATATTGGCCAATGTCTTCATATTACATCTGAATACAGAACAGAGTTAATCACCCATCTTCAGCAGTAGGATGTGCCAACTATCTGCCAAACAGCTTTCACAGTTCAATGACTCCAAGTAATTTTGCTGACATCCTGAAAATAGGTGTTTATGGAACCGTCCTTCAAATATAATTAAAATCAAGATATGTGAAATAACATTCTATGCCTCAAAGGTGTGATTTTTCGTTCTTTCACTTCTTTTAAAGATCACATGATAACCAGATCATTTAAGAGTCAAGTAAGTTCTGAGTGCAGCTGGTTTCTGCCCTTACACGAGCTTTTTCCTCGACTTCTATCGAGGTTTGCAAGATCTGTTACGTCAGTTTGGAGATGCCCTGATGTCTCCTTCAAAAAAAACCCTGTAATATTTACTGTGCACACACTGATGTGTGTGCCTCCTTCCTTCTTTATCTCCTCTTCCTCCTAAGACACTCCTGCAAGCACCTGGCTTAATTTTACTACAGTTGGATCAAGTTTGACCATTCAGCATCATTTGAGAACACCGAATTCCTGATTACTATGCACAGGTACTATATGGAGAGCTGTTTTCCTTCTCAGCCAAAACATTTTTCTCAGTGTTGCTGAAATTCAGTTCCTTATTGATGTGGAAAGTCTGAGTCAACTGTGCTGGAAAACTCAAATGTGGTGCGAGAATTGTACTGGAAAACAGTTATTATAGTGGAGACGTAGTGAACAGAGGTAAAAATTACTTGAAGAATTGTAGATTTATTTCCTTTGGTTGTCTCAGAATGTTCTGGAGGAACCAAGTCCTTCCTCCTTCAAAAGATTATATGTTCACTTCTAACTGGTTCCAGTGACATTAATTTTGTAGTAAAGGAATTTCCCAGGTCTGGGAGTGAAAGTGAAAGTTGGTATATTCTCATATGACATGAAAGTCCTGTGCTTTTCCACTGAATTCTTGATTAAATCCTTGCAGGCATTGCTTAAGGAGGAATTTTGAATGTAATGAGACTGGGTAGAGGATGGGATCAGCTAAAATACAAATGCTTCCTGGATAATTCTGTTGCTGGACAAATTATCTCTATCTGTAAATGTTACCAAGGTGTACTGGCTACCAGAGATTTCTCTCCTGTAGGAAGTGATCATCCTTTTCATTCCCTTTCCTTCCCATGGGTAACCAACATGGAGTCTGAACAGCAAGAAAACTTGTGCAATTTCCTAATAAAACTTACTTCTTGGGAAAGTCTGAGGAGTTGGTTTATTATCTTTTTTGTTTCTCCCAGAGATTCTAAAAAGAGCAGACTGTAGAATGGGGTGCGTTACTCTTATGACATTAATCCATTTACAGGTACTGTATAGCCACAAGCCTTGTCTGATTTTTCATACCACATGTTAGCCAGTTGATTGTGACTGCACTTTCCAGCATGTGTGCAAGGCACTCAGCAGGAGCCCAGTGGTGGAGGAAAGAGTCCAACCTGAAATGAGAAAACTGGCCATATTCAGTGTGGTCCAAGTGAAGCTGAAGGACCATGACAGAATTCCTTGTGAACTCCAGAGGGGAGATCTTGATATGTCTGTTATTTGCAGCTACTTTTGAAAATATTTGGAGGATGAGCAAAATACTGGTAGGCAGAAATAAAAGTAATAATAAAAATTAAAATAATATTAAAATAGTAATAAAAAGAAAAGCCTGCTGTCTATCATACTTTAAAGAGGTAGAAAAAGGTGAGATGGTAAATAGTCTCTCAGCTTACTAGAAAGTTTTGAAGAAATGCTTGGCAATTGCAGGAGAGTTTACAAGTATCTTGAAGAAAACAAAGAAGTGAGAAACGGCCAACAAAGATATGTCAAGAACGAATTATGTCTAAACAATTGTCTTGGTTTGAAAGACAGGTACCTGCCAGCAAAAAGCTGGAATCTCCCTTTGAATAGAGAATGTAAACCCCCTCCTTCAGATGATTATAATTTTGCAGTTGGAGGCTCTCAGGCAAAGATTTGGGAGTGGGAATAACAGTTCTTTACTGGGAATATTAGACAAAGCAAAGACAAATACAAATGTAATAGCACTAAGAGACAAGCAAAAACAAAGAAACAACAAAACCCCAGAAAATGCCCTGACAGAGTCAGGGATGTGACCTGACACCCTGGGTATCAGGGCGGTGAAAGCAGTCCAGATGAAATCCTCCTTGAGCAGTAAATGCAGTTCTATGAAGTGAAAATAGTCCTGTAGGAAAGTCCGATGGTGACAAAAAATGAGTTCAGTCTTCCTCTGGAGAGAAATCCATTGGAGAGAGAGAAAACAAGCAGGGTCCCCTGGTACTCCAGTCCTTTCGGAGCGGTGTCCTCGGACCAAACTGCCGCTCACTGCTGTTCCACCCAGAGAAACCTGCTGCCTCCTTTGTTTAAGTCAGGTATCCATAAAGTACCCAGCAATTAGTTACCTAGCAAAACCACCAGGAAAAAATTCCACAAACACAAAAGAAACAGATCCAACCCCCAAAAACAATCTAATTTCTGCCTTTGAAAATATGGAAGGCTTTCTCAACAGGTAGAAATAGCAGATATTATTCATTCTGGCTTTACCATAAAATTGTTGTGTTGTTTCACCCAACACTTTCTGGTGAGGAATCATGTTGAGCTGTATGTGCTGAAGGCTCAGTGCAATACTGGCTGGAAAACTGCTCCCAGAATTCAGCAGCCTAAAGTCAGGGAATACGACCTCTGTGTGGCACTCAGGAACAGTTTGTAATAGTGATGGGATGATGAAATAAGAGCAAGGTCATTAAATTCAGAGGTAACATTAGGCTGAAAAAGAATAAGAACGTATAGACAGGCTTAACTTTATAATTGGCCTTGATAAGCTGGTGAATACAAGTCAACAAGGGCAAGTGCAGAGCATTGCACCTCAGCGGGAAACATCTTTTCAAATAGGGAGTAGACTTCAAGAAGTATTCAGACTACTGAATAATATAATTCTAAAGGACAGAATGAAAAATAACAAAGTCAGCAACATTTTGGTAGAAAGGGAGGTAGGGAATGATTGTGTTCCATGGGTTGTACAAGATACTAGTGGTGTTCATGTGAAAAAGTAAGCATTTCTATAGGAGGGAAATTAGAAGATGAGCTGTGTGAATAAGGTGAAATAAGCTTTCTTAATCATTCAGTACTACATGGTTAACATGGCAGTGCTGTATTTTAGACAATATTAGTGAAAGAAATGGCCAAAAATATATGCTAAAAGGTCTCCAAGGGGAAGATAAAAAAATTTTAGAGGTTTGCCTAACAGGGTAAAATAAGCCTTTTAATGCACAAAAAAAAAAATTGCAAAAGCTAGTCAGTCTTCTAACATACAGACAAAAAATGCACCAGAAAGCATTGAGTTTACATGCAAAAAGGGAGCTTTAATTACTAGCTAAGGGATAAGGAAGTACCGTGTAGAAAAGGTGTGGAGCACTGGTGTCATGCTGTAGCTGTGAAAAACAGTTTAAGCAAAGGTTCTTCGGGAATGACAGGTGTGATTGAAGCTGCCTTAGTCTGAAGATTGGAAAATGGCCATCTCATCTTCTACTCTGTGATACTGACCAGTCAGCAGGAGGACTTTAACCAGATGTCCAAACTATCTTGAAAGCCTCAGTGCAGCTCAATGTAGACTAGGAGTGGGGCAGCTGGGAGACGCCTCTAAAATGAGCCTAGATTTTAGTTTGAAATGTCCTATTTTAAGCCTTTTCTGTTCTGCTCACATGTGAAATAGGCATTTTTTATCTCTTTTTGTGATTTTGAGGCTGACCACAGATACCAAAGCAGAGGTGTGTAACTGGTAGTCAAACTCAGCCGGACATTTTGAATTAAAGTGCTTAGCAGATACAAATATCATGATCTTGGATGCTAAAGTATACACAACTGTTGTACTAAGCATGGACAGATTGACAAGGGCAGCCCTTTTGTGTAATGATTGTCCCTTTTAAAAAGAACATGCTTTCATTTAGCAATAAGTGAAAAACAAATAGTCCTTAATTTATCACAGAATCGTTTACTTTAGATCAGTCATCCATATGCACGATTCAACTCTTGATTCAACTGTTTCAGTATCTTGGTGGCAAGGCTTTTTTCAATTTTCAAGTTGCATCTCTTTGTCTTTCACAGCACAAACAATGAGAATGGAAAATTGCTCAAGCTGTAATTATGAGCATCATTATTTTCTCCACTTTATTCATCTCCCTAATAATTCTGTGTGTTGCTGTGTCTAGATGAAGACATGAAGATGAATAGATAAATGTGGACTACTTCCACTGGAAAGAAACAGGACTTTATGTCCACATATATTTTTCTCAAGGTGATCCCTTCACAGCAGACTAATATGCAGCTGATCAAATTTTTCTTCATGTAGAGAGATGCATGTATGAAGGCAAAAATGCTACGGAATTTTTTTTTTAAATCTACCATAGAGAATGCAAGTAATACTAGTGCAAAAGCTGAAGCTTCAAGGATGCTGCTTCCCTTCAGTGTTATTTTCACTGCACAAAAAAGTCATGGGAAGTTGACATTCATGTGTCTCATTTGCAGGAGAAGTGGTCTGCATTTGCTTTCCTAAAGAATTAAGAGTCATGTATGAGAATGACTGTTATTTTCTGAAATGCATTTAATGCAAAAATCTTGGCAAAGAAAAAATCACTAGCAGAAAATCCAGGTTGAAAAAAAAGACCCAATAGTCCTTCCTGTGTCTATGTGCTTAGGACAATAAGATCTAAAACCCACTTATGTGAGTTGACCTAAACTACCAAAGATCTAAACAATTCAAGAAAACCACTAGTAAAAGTGCATCTTATGAGGCTGATTTCCAGAGTTATATGTATCTACATAAAATCTTTCCTTCCATAAGAAACTAACATTTGTCTTCATTGAATATAGACTATTTTGAAATATTTATTTTGCTGTGTAGCACTTTTGTTTAAGAGTTGCACAGGTGTCTTTCAGGTCTTAATGCCATGGTATCAAGACAGCTGACAAATTGCATTGGGTGTATGAGCACTTAGTTATTACATTCTAATACTGCATTATTAATATATATTCATGTAATTACAATCCATAAAATATAACTGAGGTTGTAAGAAAAAAGCTTAAATTTGCTTCAAAATTCTTCTACAAATCTCTAGCACCTACAGTGACCACTTGAAATTGATGTACTCTATTCTGAGAGAAAAGTGAAACCCATCTAAGTTTGCCAAATTGTATTAATTGGAAATATCAGAATTGCTATTTTTGTTCTGCTTTCCTTCATCAGAAAATGCTGAAAATATCTGTGAAGGAAGTTTTGTAATTTTACAGCTAAAAATCTGAAATACACTGGCACATATTCACCGACTTGTGTGAGATACTAGGTAGTACTGTGATGAAGTTATTTTCCTCAGTCCTACATACCAATCTGATTTAGTACCATCATTGTATTAAAAAAATATTACTGTAAGTATTGAGATTGTACGTACAAAGTCATTGTGGTTTAGAGAAAGAGTAGTATATTATGTTTGCTTTCTACTGTCCTTCATATGTAAGCTTTCATATTTATGCTTGTCATCATCCTTGCAGAAGCACTGACAACAAAGTTTTTAAGATGTTATTATGTCATATCACTTCATTTCAGGAATGGAAGATTTTTCAACTTAAAGCACAATGAAATTGTAATTACAATGGAGTATTATACCAAAAAAATGCATGTTCATAGTGCTGCAACCTAGGATTTTCACTGATTTAATGACATCAGTTTTTCTGCTGACTTAATCTTGTCAGCACAAAACTGTTTGTATACACAAATATGCAGTGTAAGGGCAGCTGTCTTTCTTTCCCTAATGTACCTATAGATGTCTGCATTATAAATACATAATCCTTCTTGCCCCCAACTCAGCTTTTCAAGTTTTATGGGTTAATCATACATTTTGCAAGAAAATGTTCTGTTATCAGCTTAAAATTTGCTTTTCGTTAGTGGGTATGCATGATTTTTTGCTTCTTCTCTTTGAAGATTCCTAGAGCTGCGGACACCCTTTTCCTCTCTCATCCCACTGTCTGCAGCACAGTCCCAAATAAATGTGTCAGTGCTATAGCACCCACTGAGTTGTATCAGAAGAGAGGAATGGTCCATCCCATCTGCAAGGAGAGCTGCTATTTCTGTGTACTCTCAAGAATCAAGAACTAATCGAAAAAAGATTAGTTCATTCTGTGAAATCAAAATGTGTTGAGAGACTGTTCCCAGACAAATAGCTGTTGAGTTAGATTTTTGTTATCAAGGGATTGATGAGATTTACTCTTGGCTGCTTTTTTCCATTGTGCCCTGGAGATAAGAATTCTTGTCTTTCTGCTAGTTATATTTTAACCTACCTGCTGGTTTCCTTATTTGAGAAGCTAAACACAGCAGACTTTGTGGGAAAGACTAAACAATTGCAGTACTACTGCTTCTAAGATATCTTTTTTGTTGAACACCCAGTCCACTGATAACTATAATAATTTAATGCGTGTAGTTGCCTTACGTAATATAGAGAAAATAATTAACAGATGTTTTGAGTACTTTACTGACTTAACGTGGACTCTTGCTGGATTCATACATTCACAGTGTACCTCAGCACTTAGTAAACAAGAGCCAGAATCCTGGCTGTGGCTGTGTTAGTTTGTGCTGAAACACTGTTTCTATGCCCTGGGCTATTTGGAGTCTTTCCCTCTTTTAGTAATTGCAGTTTTCCCCTCTTTTATCTAATGAACTCTCTATTGTATAACTCAGCCGGCCATCCGCTTGGTGCAAGGGACAGGGAGTGCAGAGGGACTCCACAGAGCACTCTGGGGGAGTCAAAACACTGCTCCAGGTTAAGGACTTTATTGAGCATTCAAACAAAGAATCTGTGTAGGTGGAGGGTTTTCTAAGCATCACTGAAAGAGTTGGAACACTCAATCATGTTTACTTGCAAGGCTGAAAATAGATTAGTGTTATTAATTATCTCTTTAAAGTGTCTTACAAAGACTCTCAGTGCTGTTAACTCAGGATTACATGAGCATCTGGAGAGAACCATTCCTGTCTCTAACAGTGAATGTCATTATTTGGCCAAACCGCAAGCTCTGAGAAAGACAGCTGGATTCTCACCAAGTCCAACATTTCCACAGAGTTTTAACATTGATGCCTTCAAATTTCCAGCTCAAATGGTAGGGAGGAGTAAAAGACATCAGGTAGGGCTGAAATGCTTGGCACCTAAATCCATAATCTATTGTTCCACTCTATAGCTGGGTCAAGGAGCGTGAACCAACAAGCACCTAACAAGATAAGGCTAGAAAATATGAGATTTTTAAGGACATTTGCGAAGTGCATCAACTATCAGACTTTTGCAATAGTACAAGGAGTAATAATTTAAATCCAAAGGGTAAATTTAGATTAGATATATGAAAGAAGTTGTTTTACAATGAGGGTGGTGAAACACTTGAACAGATGGCCCAGAGAAGTGGTAGACGCCCCATCACTGGAAACATTCAAGATCAGTTGAATGGGGCTCTGAACAGACTGATCTTCTTGAAAATATCACTGCTCCTTGCAGGATTAGATGGCCTTTAAAGTCCCTTTTCAACCCAAACTATTCTATGATTCTGTGATATGTCATGCACACCCCCAGTTCCCTCATTTGTATAGCCTTTAACTACCATAGTAGCCCTTCACATATCCTAATTCCTAATCTCACTAAATTCTGTTGTGTCTTCTTCACAAACAAAGAATATTTGAGCAGAATAGAACATTGGGTCATAAATGTTCCTTCAGAAACCTGAAATGGTTTAGTAATCTAAGTGGCATGGTTAGCTTTCTTCTTGAAAACTTAAATAATTCACTTAACATAAAGGAAAGTACACTAATATAATGATACATGATGCATTATCTTTGATATTATACTTCCTTTAGCAGTTTATATCCAAATCAGTAATTTTTAGCATGATATCTGGGTTTTGTGGAATGTGTAAAGATAAAACTCACATTTCTTAGATTTTCTTTGAGGTTGCTAGTGAAAGTGGTAATTAAAATTGCATAGTATGTTGCAATCCTCTTCCCAAAAAATCACTGAGACAAGATTTCCTAAATCGACATTCAGAGGCCTTAATATTCTACAGAGACATGGACTGAAATTTAAAAATTCAAGTTGACATGATATTCTCTTTCAACAATCTGAGAGACAGTTTTAATAAGATGCAGTCTTAATGGAGTTTTCACTATGTTCCAGGCAAAAAGGTCTTATAATAGTCTCGTTAGACCATATACATCTTCAGCTTCAATGTAAAAGCCAAAATACAAACTAAAATAAGTTGTCTGTTGTGAAACAAAGTCAAAACTATCATGGTGCTGGCCTGTAGGGTCTGTTTTTGCTTAAAAACAGGCAAAATAAGGTTTTCAAAACCAACATTTGCCTAAAAAATTAATCACAAATATCATTCTCATTGGAAAAGGTAGAGGGTTTTCAAAGCAGACTTTCACACTCCTTTAAACCTTTAATTACAATATTGATGCAGTAAGTCAGGGAGTGCTGGACATAAATCCAGAAACAACCATGTTAATAAAGGTAAGTTTAGTTAGTGCTAAGTGTGCAAATATGATTCACCAATCAGTCTGTATATCAATAATAAGCATGAATCAGGTGCATGAAACATGAAGCGCTGCAAGAAGACCATTCCTCTGAAGTATAAACTTAGTATAAAATAAGTTTTTGTCAGAAAATACAAGTGCCATGGTAACCCTAGATTCAAAAACTAATCACTTTTAAAATGATAATGCAGAAGAGAATACATAAATCTAGGCGTAGTAAAGCTTTTTACTCAATCTCTGTTATTTCTCTCCTTTTATTAGTATCCTTCCAAGAAGCATATTCTGCTACTTGGAAAAAAGCTTACGATGTTTGTTCAAATTCTATGACCTTAAGAAAAAGAAAGCACCTTACTTGGCAAGCTCAGTTCTGGGTGGGCAGAAATGTCGCAGTGATTTTTTGCTTTTGGATGTGAGATGTAGATCACCAGTTTGGTAGTTCAGTTTTATTCTTCTGTATTTTTAGCTTCTATAAATCTTGTGAAGAAAGTGGAAAAGAGCAATACTACATCCTATAGAAGGATATGACTTGAGGAAATGCATGTAATGAGATAACTGTCTTGCAAGACTTTGTTACACCAGTAGTGCCAAAATACTATTACTGTATAAAGAACTCCTGAATCAGAAAGTCTAAGGAAAAATATCTAACTTGAAGAGCAAAAATTAAATTGCAAATTATGCAAATTCACATTGTAAACTGGTGTGTTTCTTAGCTGAAACCGTGAAAACTTAAAACCACTTTGTAAATGTTGTAAATCCTCACTTTCCTATCTTAAAAGAAAATATACAGCTCCTTAGATGAAAGTATTTCAATTTAAAATAGTTGCAAAACAATAACAAAGTTCAAACTTTTACACAAACTTCTGAAATTTTGAGTTAGTACTGAGATGCATGGACTCTATCAACAGAGCAGAGCTTGATTTTAACTAATTTTCATCCTTTTATTTTCCTTGTAGATGCTTCAGTGCAGCTCATAGTGATAAGCACCCCTCTTTTGCAAGAACATCCTGGGTTACACAGTGAAGACATTTAGAGTTTGCCCAGCAAGTGGGGATAGACTCTTTCCTCTGCCACAGCTTTGGGATGGTATACCTCCTAAATGCTGCCTCAGCTCCTCAGCAGTGCCACTCTGGGCATCATGATGGATGGAGTGGGAAGAACTAACAGAGCAGTGGCTCTATTCCTTGCTCTATTGCTTTTCCTGAGAGAAAAGGTGTAGTGGTGTGTGTTTTGTTTGATTTTGCCTCTCTCGCTGTTGTATTTTGAGAGGGTTGTAAAAGTTATGGTTTGCCCCGTGTTACCCCTGTCCCTTCCCCTTATAGTGGTTTTTGTCCAGGTTTTCCCGCCACTCGGGGTGTCCATCAACCTGCTCGCCCCCCCCTTTCCCCCCGTTTCTGCTAAGTCATTCCCAGTTGTCCTGCCCCCCTTCATGTCAATTAAGTTTTCCCTGCCCAGCTTGTTCTCGAGGTTTCTGTGTCAATCACCTTGTCCTCCGTGTATGGTTTGTTGTGTGGGTTTTCTCTCACCCCTATGTTTTCCCTATTGGTTCAGTTAAACATATCCTTATCCCTGTTGTAACTACCCATTGGCTGCTGTACCCACCTCCCTGAGTCAGAGGTTTGATAAACTCTTGCTGAGCCTTGGGTGTGGTCCACTTCGTCTTGTCCCTTCAAGGAGATTAAAACTCTTTGGAATACCTCGACGGAGTGTCCGGCTCCTGGCTTTCTTTATCTTGGGACTCTGGTGACTTTTCTCTGCAGCTGAACCCACGCAGCTGTCCTGACCACCACCGAAGCCTCAGGGGAGGTTTTGGGGCAGCCTCTAGTGTGGCTCCCACTGCCACAAAGGGGCAAGCTAGCCGGATTCCCCGCCTCATGGCGGCGAGGAGAAGTCGCAAAAAGGTAGTTTGTGCATGCTGCACAGGCCTGCCTCCTGCCCTCTCCTGTGTTGGTGTATGGCAGGCAGACTGTCATAACCATCCTGTAAGGAGGAGAGAGCAGGATGACAACTCCTTGTCAGAGCAACTTGAGACAATACCAGAGCCTTGGGCAACTGCTGCCTTGTTTCTACATTTTCCATTAGTTACCAGACTCATCTGTAGCTTTTTCTTTTTCCTTTGTGTAGCTATTATATAACAAGGGTCATGTGAGTACGAAAAATCCCCAGTAATAAAACATGTAGTTTCCCAGTATGTCATTTCCCAGTAGTGATGACTTCTGGCAGTGAGCTTCATGTGCCCTAATCTAAAACAAAGGCAGCACAGGAAGAGAAAGTGACTCAGTCTTTGAGTCTCAGAAAGTAAACATTATCTAACCAATCTAATCTGGTCTTTATGAGCTTGAATGAGGTGTTTTGCTGGGCTTTGATTCTTTTCACATGGGGATATGTATTAGGAAGAATGGAAGCACCTTGTGAAACTGATAAAAAGTGTTGCTAAATGCTCTTTAGCTGAAAGATTTTAGAGATATTTTTGTTTAATTCAGCCAGCAACCCAGCCCCATGCAGTCACTAGCTCACTTCTCCACAAGTGAAATCACAGAGAGAATTGGAGGGATAAAAGCCAAAAAACTCATGAGTTGAGATAAAAGCAGTTTAACAGGGAAAACACAAGCTGCACACACAAGCAGAGCAAAACAAGGAATTAATTCACCACTTCCCATGGGCAGGCAGGTGTTCAGACATCTCCAGGACAGCAGGACCCCATCACATGAATAGACACTTGGGAAAACAAACACCATCAGTCAAAATGTCACCCTCTTTCTCCTTCTTCCTCGATTTTATATACTGAGCCTGATGCCACATGGTCTGGAATATCCCTCTGATCATTTGGGGTCACCTGTCCCAGCCATGTCTCCTCCCACCCTCCCAAGCACCCCCAGCTTCCTCAACTGTGTGGCAGTATGAACAGCAGAAAAGGCCTTGGTTCTGTGGAAGCCCTGTTCAGCAATAACAGAAACACATCTATATTATTGACTCTATGTTTAGCACAAATCCAAAATGCATCCCATACAAGCCACTGTGGAGAAAATTAACTCTATCCCAGCAGAAATCAACACAGGTATGGATGTGCTTCCCTCAAGGAAATGACCATACTTCAAAGCTTTGTTTTCTCCTAAACAGGTTTATCAGTACTTTTTTTGGTGATTTGGGAGAGAAGAGGAATGAGATTTTTATCAAGAAGGAAATTGAGGGTGCTGTTTACCCAGTGTTTGAGTCAGTGCAAGTCACCTGCTGGAGGAAGCCCCTTACACCAAGAGCAGTCTTGTTTTTCCTGAGCCTACAAATGTCCCATCTGTCCAGCAGTTCTCCTGCCATATGGAAAAATGTGCTTCCACTTCCAGTGGTTTCATGGTCTCTTCCTAACTGAAATACCTCAAACTTCATGTTTGCCTGAGCACCTGTCCCTAAGGTGTGGCTTGTGATGGGAAGGAGGATGCTTCACTCGTGCAGCTCTGTGGAGTGCATCCCTCATTGCTTTGCTCTGTAGGTGTGCTGTACCTTTGTCTTCCTCCAAAAGGAAAACAAACACATACCACAAAAAGTATGTCCCCCAGTAGATGAAACTCCCTCTGCACTTCATTCATCTGGATTTCCGTGAGGCTGAGAGAACTAAAGATGTATTCCAGTCTCTAACAGCTGCATCATCTTGAGTATCAGTCTCTTCTCCCTGGTAACAAGCAGTAGGATGAGAGAAAACAACCTCAAGTTGCTCCAGGGTAGGTTTAGATTGAATATTAGGAAATATTTGTTCACCAGTAAGGTTGCCAAGTCCTTGAACAGATTGTGCAGGGAAGTCATCACCCTAGGTGGTATTTAAAAGATGTGTAGATCTGACACTTAGGGGCATGGTTTAGCGATGGACTTGGCAGTGCTAGGTTAATTGTTGGACTTGATGATCTTAAGGGTCTTTTCCAACCTAAATTATTCTATGATGTTATGATCTGCTGCTGAGGGTGGGATTGCTGTGGAAAATTAAGTGCTGGCTGTGGTCGTCTTTGAGCACTGTTGGAAGCCCTTAGGAGCCCTGATGATTCTTCTTTGCCTGCTCAGCACTTCTGTCCCCTCCTCCTCCTTCATGAGTCCTTCAAATCATACCTCTTCCTGACAAAGCAGGTGGAATAACAGCAGACAACTTTCCTTTCAACACTGCAAGAATGTACTCAAACCAGTGTTGTGTTTATATTTTAATTACCCACTGACATGACCTTTGGCTGAGTTGTCCTTCCAGTCATCCCAGGAAGATATTGTCAGTCAGTGTTTGGTACAACACTTATGAAAGCATTTTGGAAGACCCTGTAATGTTACTTCCATTTCAGAGATGGAAAAATCACCAAATGAATAATCAAGTAACTTTTAACTGCTAAAGTAGACATGCAGAGCCAGGGACTGTGGGAAGCTTTATCTGTACCAGAAATTCAGACCAGCATTCTTAAGACATCAACATTCCCAAAGCAGCACCTACAGTTGTTGATTTTTAGCCATTCTTAGGGGAGTATCTTCCCAGATTAATAATCTGAACTATTAACAAACATTTAGTTAAATTCTATGCAAGTTATTT
>WBNO01017409.1:0-17778 GCA_013400575.1 Peucedramus taeniatus
TACAGACCTCTGAGGGCACCACTTGCCACTAATTCCATCTGTACATCAAGATGCTGACCAGTTCCCTCTTATTTGGATGTGACCATCCAAATAATTCCTACTCCACTGAATGACTATCTTTCCAATTCAGAAAGAAGGATGTTGGAGAGAACTCAGTCAAATGACCTACAGCAGTCAGGTAGATAATGTCTGTAGTCCTTCCCCTGCCCACTGATGTAGTCTCCGCACTGTAGAAAATCACAGGTTGGTCAGCCGCGCTGACTGTCACAAATCACCTTCCTGTCTTCCATGTGCCTTAGCAGAGCTTCTAGGAGGATCTGTCCCATGATCTTCCCAGGCATGGAGGTGAGACTAACAGGCTGGTAGTTCCCAGGCTTCTCCTTTCTACCCTTTTTTAAGATGGGTTGGTTAAATGCTTCCCTTTTTCCTGTCACCTGGGGCTTCCCCTGACTGCCACAACTTTTTGAGTATCATTGAGAGTGAGCTGGCAACTACAGCAGCCAATTCCCTCCATACTCTGGGATGCATCTCACTGGGTCCCACAGACTTAAGTACATTCAGGTTCCTTGGGTGCTCACAGACCTGATCCTCATGTACAGTGGGATGGACTTAGCTTCCATCCACTTGAGAGTTGTGGGAAGAGAGGCAGCCATTGACTGAAGTGAAAGAGCTTAGTGCCTCAGCCTTCTCCTTGTCTGCTGTTACCAGTTTGCCAGACTGTGTTCATCAGGGGCTGTACACTTTCTCTGACCTCCCTTTTCTGCCTGATTAACCTGTTGCCCTTATTATTCTTTGCATCCCTTGACAAGTTCAGCTTTTGCTATGCCTTGGTCTTCCTGGCCTCATACCTACACAACTAGGAAACCTCTTCCTAAAATCTTCCCAGCATACCTGTCTCTGCTTCCATTATCTGTGTATTTCCTTCTTTCCTTTTTGTTTAACCAGCAGTTTTTGATTCATCCATGCTGAACTCTTGCTCTGCTTTCCAGATTTCTTAAATGTGGGGAATGAGAGGTCCTGTGCTCCATGGAGAGATCTTCCAGTCCTGTTGTGCTCCCTTGTCCGTTTCCTAGGTATGCCCACTGATTAACTTCTCAAAGAGCTGAAATGTTGCTTTCCTAAAATTTAAGGTGCTGACTTCACTGTTCTCCTGACCGACGATTGGTACTGAATTCCCTCCCTACCTGCCCCACCTTCACAGTTGTCCTTACACAACTGATATGAGGCCCTGGAATCTAGGGACCAGGGAAATGAGAATGGAGATTAAACTTCTTCTGGGATGGAGAGGTTGCCTAGGGCAGGGAAGCCTACCCCCACACCATGACTTCCTGAATTTAATAAAAAGAAGGGTAGTAGTCACTGCTGACTCCCTTCTGAAAGGAATGGAGGGCCCAATATCCTGACCAGACCCAATCCACAGGGAGGTGTGTTGCCTCCCTGAGGCCCATGTAAGAGACATTACCAAGAAACAACTTAGCCTGGTACTGATTATCAGCCTCTACTGGCTTCTCAGGTAGGCAGCAATGAAATCTTGTCAAGGAGGCTTCAGAGAGCCAAGCGGGTCCTCAGGGCCTTGAGACAACTGGTCAAGGGGGTCTGGAGTACAAGTTGTGTCCTCTCTGTCCTCCCATTTACAGGGAATGAAGGGGTTAGAAACAGGAAAATCATGAAGAGTAGTACATGGACACATGTCTCTCTGGCCTAGAGACTGGTGTGACCAGCAGAATTTGGGGCGGTTTGATCACAGGTCAGTTTATACAACACCAAGCCAACTGTCAGTTTATATAACACCAAGCCTACTGAAAAAAGAGCTAAGGAGTTGCCAGGACTTGTTGAGAGAGCTTTACACTTGATTTGAAGGGATATAGGGACATAAACAAATTTTTAACTCCAGTATACAATCATCACTGTACTTGCAAAAATAAAACCAAAATATTCTGTAGGCATTAGAGATTTATACAAAAAGACACTGTCATAATGTTCTGGTTTTCACATGCTAATTTATCCAAGAAGGAGACCAACACACACAACTTTTACTTAGGAAAATCAATGTTAAACTGGAAAGGAAATAAACACTTCTATGAGAATTTTTGTCACTGACTGGCTTTTTCCTTACCACGTAATATAATAATTATATTAATCTTATCATTCAAGATTTTCAAGTAATGATAAGAACCTTACATAAAGAAAAACAAGCTCTCATATTGATGTTGTTATCATCATGTAAGCACCACTTAGGAATACACTTAAATACATCTGTTGAAAGTTGGGGTTTTTTCGTAATTTGCCTATTATTTTCCCTTCTAATGTAATTTTCCCATTATTGCTTGCAAGACTGCATAAGAAGTTATTCAAAATATCAGACAAACAACATCTAGAGACAGCTGTGATATCAGGAAGCTCCTACAAAAACATTTTTTTTCTATGAATATAATTTACAAAGAACAATGAGATAGATTGTGCTAAGTTCCTTAAAGAATTGTAGAATATTTATCCAATATTTCAGGAATTAAAGAAAAAATCTCTTGCCATGAGAAGATGCAGCAATTCTTGGGCCTTCCTGGATTCCTTATCTTTCCCAAGAAAAGCAGCCGAATGATTCTCGTTTCACTCATTCCTCAAAGTACCGCTCTTGGCTGGGTATTGGGTGCAATTTGTTCTACTTTTTTTTCAGCTGTCTATAAAAATAATTTTCAGCAACAAAAGATACATAGCCCTGCAATAACAAACCCAGTCCCTCAAAGTATGAAAAGTTCTACTCCACCTTCATCATACCTGCATGATGATTCTAATTTTGTTTGTATAACCTGACAGGAGAATGATTACCTCAAAAGGAAGAAAACCCTTGCTTCAAAATTTCTAAAGATTTAGTACTACAAAAGACCAGGCAACTTAAATACAGGCATGTTTCACCAATGAAACAATACAGCTCAGCTGATGAACACAGTGCAAGTGTAATTTCTTAACAAAACTCTTCCACCATGTAGCAATAAGAACATTGCCACACATGACAAAACGCAAGGGCACAGACAACAGGAGCAGACGTGCACCGATTGATGGATTACTACAAATCCCTTTCCAAAATTATGACTGTAGAGAAACTTGCTCTGTTGAACTATTATCCACCATAAAAGAGGCAACTGAGATAAAATCCTTGCTACTTTTTCCCAACTGAAAACCAGCAATATGTAACTGCTACGAAAGATGAGGCTGTACTGCAGTTTGCATGCACTGCTCCACAGGATACTGACCCAGTAACACCAGTGCTGCTGCTGCTGCTTCAGTTGTGGACTGTGCTAATATAGATACAGAAATTTTAGGCTGCAGCATGTAAATATTGCATGAGATATATCACAAATACCCCTACAAAATACAATATGTATATAACAGATGCCAAATATTTTTTCAGATTGAATATTCTAGCAATTGTGCTTAGCAAGGTTAACCATATACATTTCTTCCACATGCCTTTGAGCACACCTCACTTGCAAGACCTTTCTGTAGCTGTGAGCATTATGCTTTAAATATTATTACTAGTTTGAGCAGTGGATAGGTATTTTGCTTCTAAACACACACATACTGCCCCTGAAAAAGCATGGCTCACATGCTTATATAAAGCATATATACAAATAGGGTGAGAAATGCTGCCTCTGCAAAAATATGTGCCCAATACTCATGCCTACTTTAAGTGTACATCAGACAAGTGACACAGCAACCACAGTATGATTTTATATGCACATGTAAGATTACTGTTTGTGGCATTATTGAAAGGAATGCTATAATTAGAACATGGAAAGAAAGAGATCTAAGCAAATATCCACATAAAAATCTCTCTGGTAATTAAAGAGTTTATACTTCTCTCGGCTTCAAAATCAATAAAAATTATCTGAAGTAAGCTAATAACAAGAGCTGTAGCATACTTGACTTATTTCACGTCATATTTAAAAAAAATATTGATTTAATAATAAAAAACATTGATGAAGATTTGGAATTTTTTCTTGTTCTTAAGAAAAATGGATGATGTGATGAAAGATGTAACAAGTCCAGACAACAAGAAGGAAGAACAGTGACTTTTACCAGGTGGCAGAAAGATCCATTATCTTTTTGAAGATTCCTACCTTATGTTCTTCAAAAGGATTGTTATTGGATTTTACTCTCCTAGTTTTCCATTCTTGCAATGCATTCATGGGTTAACTTTTTTAATGAATGCCATTATTACAAATTAAGTAATTTTCATTTCTTATTCTAACTTTCCTAAGCTTGTCCCCTTCATTAAATTGATAGAAACCACCTTCCCCTATTTGCATTTGGGAAGTCTAGATCTGGACAGTTCAGATTTTAAAATACCTTAGGGAATCAAAGCTAGACAGCAGACCGATGTGATGGCAAACACTGAATTAAAGCTCTGAGTACTGTTACTGGACTTTCATTTTTTCCAGGTATAAATATATTTGCAAAACACTAAATGTAATCTCAGAGAATATTACATTTACATTACAAATGCAGACAACTCCTGTCCAGGTTTGGTTAGTTTATTGGGTTTTTCCCAGTAAAGTGTAAAAGCATATTGTTTTGTAGGTGTTTAAAAATGCTTCAAAGACTTTACATTCCTAAGATAAATGTAAAAAAATACTGCTGGCTGAATATACTATTGTATTTGTTGTTACACCTTTTCTATTAGCAGTTTCCAAACAGTGCTGCAAATTTTAAAGTCAATTGTTTCCCACATTTTGCAAGTTTACCTGTTTTAACCTTGATTTTATTCTGACAGGTTATTAATGTGAAATTATTACTCTGACAAAAATACCTTACAATAGGACAGAGGCCAGAGACATTCTCATTAAAACATAATTGATTCAATGTTTGTACTATGATTTAACCTTGGAACATGTTGTATTAAAGAAAGCCTGGGTTGTCAAACTTTGCAGAAAAACAATGTTTTTCCATCACATTTTGAAACTGCATTTCTGGCCAAAGATTGCATTGCATTGCACAAGAGAGCACTTCTGAAGGAGAGGATCAACTATGAGATGCAAGATGCTGGGTACCTAAACTGAACATTAACTGCTGAAACTTGGATGCTATTTAAGCTTTCCAGAGCAGAGAACTGTGACAAAACTGAAATTTACATGTACATCAATGCACATCCACTGAGTACAGCATCCAGTCTGGAGGTGCTAACATGTTCACAAGACTCTGACACGCCCAGAGGAGAAAAGCAGTGCTCTGCTATCAGAGGTGAGTTCATACCAAAAAAACTAAGCAAGTGAGATAACACATATGCACCAAACCATAACCCTCTAAAATTACTCAGCGCTATTTCCTTTAATATTTTATGTGCAATATTTGATTTGCATTATCTTATTTCTTGTGCACAGTAGCTTGTTTAAGAATGAAAAAAATACTAAACTAGCTCATAACAGTTGTATGATCTGTACAGCAGTGATAAAGTAAGGACAGCAGGAATTTTCTTTTTACAAGAAAAGCGTGCAGCTATGCAATGTGGATATGTTCGCACATTGCTTCCGTGACTTTAAATGCAGTTTTCAATGTATGAGCAAGGGAGGTGCTGTGGAGTTCCAGCACATGAGCAGAATCCACCTGCCATAATCCTGATTTGGGCAGCAAAGATCTCACACAAATGCAGGATGAGTTACTGTCTCCTGCTGCGAGTGCCTGGACTTACCGCACTTGGCAACAGCTCTTGTGGGATTAAGTACAGTCAAACAATACCAAATGTAAAGTGCATCACAAAAAACACAAGGGAGCCATGAGGGGAAAGCATGATTAAGAATTTAGATGATTTCCTTTCTTTGCCTTTTATGCAGGGAATACTTCATGAGGCTTTAGACCCTGGATGTGTATTTGCACAGAATAAAATATTTGCTTACTGCAAAGGTTTACAAACAGTAGTCATCTGATGGGACTTTTGTTACAATTATTCTTATTATTTTGGTTTTATTACTAGAGTATGTACACAGGGAAACATAAGTATCTGTTTAATACCTATTACTAGATGTAAAGAGAAATTAAAATTTAAAATATGTTTGTCTGGTTTTTTTCTGTTTTGCCATAAAGTCCCTTTTATATTTCAGCTGAAATAAGCACACTTTTTTAAATACAGCATTTGCTGCTGGCCACTGAGATTATTTTGGCACAAGTTTTGTAAATAGCAGATTTATTATCAGATTTTCTTCATTGACTGGATATTTTTTTAAACTCTAAGTACCTACAATTCTCTTTGTGAGAATAAAAGGATGTTCTCTCATAAAATAATTAAAAACACTGAGGACTTTCTTTCAACAATAAGAATATTAATTGGGTTCACCATCAAAATGTGATAACATGTAAAATATCTTGTTTTGCATGTTAATGCTCCATAATTGCACAGAGCTTTTCAACTTCAAAGCTCTTTACATGAATTAAGTGGATGTCCCTGGAGGCCTTAAACAACATTTTCTTTGCCTTCAAAAAGAAGATTTGCACCAGACAAAAGCTTTGTGAAAAACACAGGACTGGGCTTTGCTTTTTGTTTTTTATTGCCATTGCACAGTGAGATAAAACATCACTACCATTCTGCAGATGGAGAAAAAAGGGGAATTTAACGGTACCATCCCTGCTCATCTCAAAACTCTGTACTTTACATCGGTAGTGATGCACTAAGACAGTGAGAAACAAAACGTAACTCAGTTTTCCAGAGCCATGCCAACATATATTTCAATTATTTCTTTACTTCCCCACCAAAGACTAAGCTGCCGAGTCCAGTGATTACCTCCTACTGCAACCACCCCACATACAGTGAATTTGCTCAAGCACTCATGAAGAGAAAAAAGCATTTGCTAGAATTCAGTCAAAGGCTGTTACCTGGTACTCCACTTTGCTTCATCAAAAGACATTTGAAAAGTTCTAAAACTCAGGAGAAAAATGGTTATTCCCTTATGTCAGATAGACTGAAATCTATCACATAGCACTACGCAGTGTTTTCACACTGAGCTTCCTTTACATTGTCCTTTAAATCATGCTACAAATAAGAAACTGCTACTGATGTTTACAACTTTGGTGCTAAAGCATGAGTATTTTTTCAGCACCCTTTGCCCTAAGGGTATTTTTGGTGAGTACAAATAAGACCAACAAGTCTTTGTACTTACCATGTGATTTTTATGCCACTTCACTGGACACAGGGTGTAATACATTGGGTCTTTTTATTGCTCAAGTAGAAAGTGCTCATTACCTATTTATGTTTATATATAGGAAAAAACAAAGAGTTATTACAAGGGGCATACTTCACACTGTTGTAGTGGTTGATTTCCTCAAGATGGTCTTCTGGGGTTTTGGTGCAGTTTGTGGAGGCACAGTTGCAGGTCTTGGAGGAGGAAAGCTATTACTGGGACTTATCCCCAACCCTCCATTTTCCAGAAGAAATGGAGGCAACGGAGGTGGAGGAGGTGGCAGGGGAGGGCACTGGTGTGGCAGCTTTCCTGCAGCCCAGGCTGTCTCGCTGTGCAAGTGCACCTCCCTGTTTTTGATGTTGTACCGAACGTCACAGTCGGGGCAATAGCCGTGGTACTGCACCTTCTCACTGAACCGCACGCGCTCCCGGGCTCCCGGCTGCGGACAGCGCTCCTTCTCCGCTCTGTGCGCCAGCGGCTGCATCACCGCTTTCTCCAAGTTACTGTTCGGGATACAGCACACATCTCCGTTCGGGATGCGGCCAGGCCCCACGGGCAGGCCCCCATTTCGCAGCAGAGTACCGTTGGTCTTGACCGGGTTGGCCAAAGGAGGCAGCCTGGGAGGCTCATCACACTTGACAGGCGTCAGCCGCGGGGGAGGAGGGGGTGGGTTTGGCTTCCGCAGCACGGTGAGGATGGCAGAGGGGTGTGCAGGGGGCTTGATGAGAGGCGCACTGCCCCTCACCTTGACCTTCTCCAAGCTGGAGGCTGTTGTGCTGCTGGAGCTGCTGTTCAGGGTGTCTGTTTTGGAACTGTCTGTCATCTCATCCTCCAGCTGCAGATCACATGTCAGCGTGTCAATCTGGTCAACCACCTACGCAACAGCCAGAGTGAGAACAGTGAGAAAAGCATACCCCAGAGAAGGCACAGAAAAACAAAACCATTCTCCACTATCAGCTTGTCCTCCCCAGAACTGAAGCATCCTATTTTTTTGACCATTATTTCTTTTTTCTTGTCAATGCAACAAAATAATCATAAGAAAAATGACGACAATACTAATGATAAGGATGGCTAGTTTGCTAGCTCATCACCAGAATACAAGAGAAATGTAACTTGCAACACTCTAGAATGAAATTCCCCTTCTTTCCCTCCAGGGTTTACTTGGTAATATAATAATGAGTGAAGTGCAATTCTTCAGTATTATGCTTTGCCTTCCAGTGCAGGAGGAGACAAAATTGTTCAGCTTTAGCTTCTACACGACAGCTTCTGAACCAAAAAATTCTGCAGAGTATCTTTTAGCTCTGACCTTTCAAATACTCTAGATTTAAATATGCATTCTCTGTATAGGTGATATTTTACACCTAGAATCATAAGTTTGATATACAATTTTCTGACAATTTTTAAACATAAAAGAGACTCTGAGAAACAAAATCTCTCTTGTGTTATCTCCCTTTATGAGCATTTTCCATAAGGTCTGAAATCCTCCAAAACAATCCTGAAATAGCATTTGCTGAAAGAGAAAATGTGGCTTGGTTTCCACCCACAAGTATTTAAGAACTCACACACTTTATTTGAAGTTTTCCTCTACTTCCCAGAATTCTGTTTTTAGATTCTACGTTGTTAGATCTTTTCTAGTCTCAAGACTTCTTTTTCTACTGACATTTTATAGGGCATGAAACCAATGGTCCATTTACTTGGTAGAGAAGTTCTTCATATGACAATTAAAAGCCCTTCCTGAGACTGCATTTAACTCAGTACCCAGGTGAACAACTGCAGTTATAAGCTAAACGTAACTAAAACAGATACCTCAGGAAGTAGCACTGGTACACATTTAAAAACTGATCTCTGTCCTTCACAGCCTTCCAAGATGTACATAAAGTAGCTGAAATGTTGCTAACTAACTTTGGTTCATGAATAAAAACCTGTGCCATTGCTTAGGGTCCTTGGGGGAGATCTGTGATGTTCTGGAGGAGGCAACCCAATACATCTGAAATGAAACCAGATGTGGCCATCGTGCCACAGAAACTTTCATTTCTACTTCCTGCTTTCAATAATTTCGTGCTGATACTACTGATTTCAAACTAAGACTATTTTTAGGCATATGAGCCACATAATAACTACAAAAAAAGTGAAAGTCACTTGCTGAAGACTGGGAAGGGCAGTCTTCCTTCCTTCCTTCCTTCTACTGAAGGCAGGGACTCTTTATTCAGTCAAATCAGTCCCCCCACTTATGTGCCCAGTAGAAAAAGGTAAATAATAAAAGCAAAACCACCATAAAATGAAAAAGCACTCCAGCTTTCACTGCTCATACAGTAAGTTAAGTTGCGTAATACAAATTTCATAAAAATTCATATGCAGCAATTCAGTTAAGTGCTTTCCCTCTCCTATAACCAGCAAACATTCAAATAAGCTTCATTCAGAGAGCTTTCAAGCATTTTTGAAAAAACTTTACAATACTTTTTCTCTAAAAGTATTGCAAACAATTCATTTATTCAATATTCAAAGTCCAGTATCATGTTGCATTTAAATTTCTATTTTCTCAAAAAAAAAAAAAAAAGAAAACAAAAGTATACCCTTAAAAACAGACATTAAATTCCAGAAATGGTAAGGATTAAAAAAATTATTCTAGAAGTTGAAATGTACAGTAGAACTCTGGTAACTGCCAGATCCCACACATCCTCTCCAGGGTTCAGCATGTAAGAACTCTTGAAAATTTCAGAATAAGGATGGACAAATCCTATCTGTACCAAAAGTCATTCCAAGAATGATAATTTACAGGTGAAAGAACTCTTATTATCACTTTCCACTAGATAAGCAAAATAAGGCAGAGAGAACTTCTCAGAAGGAAACAGGAACAAAGAAAAGGAAGTCAAGTTCTGGACAGTAAGCCTGAAATTTAAACACCCCTCTGCAAGTTAAGTATGGATTTGTGTAAATATATATATATCTAAATATCCTACTGCATCCTACAATCTTTTATTAAAACTGTAACAGTGATAGAATGGATTGATGCAACATAAACCAAAGAAATTCCTTGGCAAGCAAAGAAACAGAAAAATTATGCATTGCAGAGCAAAAATTTTCTCAAGAGTAACAGGAAAGTCTGTTATGAACTATCCTTCAAGTTAATGACTACAGAGTTTATCTCATGCCTTCTGGGCAAATGAGTAGTACACATCAAAATTTTTTTGTCACTTATCCGTTTGTAGAACATAAATCCAGCATGAAATGGCTCTGACACAACAACACAGTTTATCTGTCCAGATTCATTCCCACCACGAGTTGTGAGTCTGTGTACTGTTCTTTTCTTTTGCTTTTTTGTCCCAGAAGGTAAAATTCAAATAAGATGAAAAAGCAACACGAGAACCCGTGACTAACACAGTGAAACTGTTGTAGTTAAAAAGAAAAAAGCATTTTAAAAAAAATATCCCTTGTTTCACAGTGCATCCTCTATAGGAGAGTGAATGTTAATGGGAAAAAAAAAAAGAAAAAAGCTGCTCTAGTTGTGCAGAAATGTGTCCATTTTTCCAGTTCTGAATAAAAAAGGACTTGATTCACATGTACAATTATTTGGGATACATAATATTATAGTCCAAGGAGCCCCTTAGCCATTAACTGGATTTGAGCTCTGCAGATATGCCCACTTTTACCCTGCCAGCAGTATCCTGAGACTTCAAGCTCTGTAGAATCCAATGTGACACTCCTGAATGAACCAGGACATCAGTCTATTCTTATGTTATCTAAGACATCTAATTATCTTAACAATATTAGGTGCCCAGAGTTGTATTTCTCTACCAAAATATAAGATTACACCCTTAGCAACGTGCATTCGGACTCAGAAATTCTGTGCTGCAATTAACAAAACATAGAGAATTAATCAGTAAAATCAAGTTCAGATAAAAAGGAAAAAAAATACTATTCAACCACAATTAACTATGAAAAATCCCAAAATCCCCACTGAAGTTGCAAACAATTTGCAATGCAAAGATATTTTACAGTTAACCTCAATGTTACCAGATTTTTACATAAAATTGCTTAAAAATATAGAGCTAGCATAAAGTATTGCTTTTCCACTGAGGTCAAACTGCAGTTCCTGTTTAAAAGAACTTCAGACTCTAATCCAAGAAAAAGTATTGTGATTATCAAAAGCAGCCTATGCTGACCTAATATTTCCATTGTTTGAGCTGTACTTGTGAGTTTTGTCTAGTTTTCAGCTCCTCTGTTGAAGGCCTTTTGTGGGAAAATGTCCTAACTTGATTAGACCAATACTCAGAAGTCTGTATTTCTCATAGGATGCCAGGATCTCACTCCAAGAATCTAACTTAATAATCATAAGACTTAAACATGAACGTAACATCTACTTGCACTTCTTACTTGTATCCATAAACTTCTCTGAAAAGTGTCTCTACAATTAGTCACAAACACTTTTTCCACTCTTTCTTTGTGTGATTATCTAATACACATCCAAAAAAATACATCTATGGAGGGTTTTGTCGTCTCCTTACAATAAATGCTTCACCAGGTTTGTTTTTCCTCCTATTTAAAGGAAGGTACCAGTGTTCAATTAATACATTATCCACTGTCTGCCCTTAGTCCACCAAAGACAATTGTTGACCTTTTTTTGTAACACTTTAATAAAAAGCAAATTGCTTTTCAGGAAGGAAATTAATATACATTTAAAGATACGTGATTTTTTAAGAAAAAACTTCTTCTTTACTTTCACAGAAGTAAAAAGTTGTAATATTTCTTAAGATGTTCAGCCATTCACATTTTTTAAAATGTTTTTCAAAGATTCACATGGATTTACAAACTAGATTTCTTTTTTTTTTTTAATTACTTGTTTCTGTACAGGCTAGTAACTCTCAAAAAAGCTGCACAAACAGGGTGGAACTTAGGTGATATTACTTCTGAGATGGAATAGGTATAATTCTTATATTACTCTTTTGTACTACACTATCTTGTACTACACTACACTGTGTGCAGCTACACGATTTAAAAGTTTGCTGAAGTTTACTAGAAAATGAATAGTTGTGGACAGATGCTGAATTTGATTTTAAATCAACCAAAATCAAATAATTTCATGAGACCAGTTCTTATTTTGAACTCAATTAGTGGTGAAATTAACAAAATTAGGTGGACAAAATAAATGGAATAAAATGTATTATTTTTTTTAAGCAATGCCAAAAACTTCAATGTGTGACATAGACAAATACTGCACTTTATGTGCAAAAATTAACTACCTGACAAGCCACAAAAATAAATATGTAACTAAGAATAAAAGAGCAATCAGCTCTACCATGAAGAGGTTGCTCTTTCCTTTAAGTAAAGGAAATATGCTATATCTAACATCTCATGATTGCATCTCTAATCCTACAAGAAATTGTTCATTTGCTACAGTTAGTACTGAGATCTTCCAGACAAGCTGTCAAACTACTTCCCATCACTTTAGCTTATTATTTCCTGTACAGTTATTAGACCTTTGTTGAAAAAAATGAGTGTTCAGTATATATGGGGAACATGAGATTAGCCCAGCTGGTCAGACCATGCTGCTCATAACGCCAGGGTTTTGGGTCTGATCTCTGTATGGACCATCCACTTAAGACTAGTCTTTGATGATTCTTGTGGGTCCCTTCCAATTCAGAATATTGTTATTAGTTCTGTGATATCTAAGGACACAAACAAAACTTCTTCCTTACCAAGTGCCAGTAAATCCCAAATTACCCCAGAGTTAAAAATGAATGAAACAGAGGTCCCTGTTAATAGTGAGAGAACAAAAATCTCCCTTTACAGTTTAAGCTGCATAACAGCAGAATAATAATCTTTTTTCAGGTGCTTATATTTCAGCTTCAGACAATCCATTGTCATATCTTTTGTATTTTCCTGCAGCAAACTTCTCTTCAGTGCCATGTGTCCCCTTCCATTCCCCAAAGCCCAGAGAATACAGCTTCCAGGTCAAGAAAAAACAGAACCAAAATTAGACCAGAAACAAGTTTATGAAGTTGTGTAAGCTAAAAATTGCCAAAAGAAGGCAAAAGCAAAGCTGTAGTAGGAGAGACAAGTGGTCTACTTAGTACAATATTGTGAAAAATTACAAAAAAGCAGGTGCTCAGGCAAGAACACTAGAAAAGTCACACAGAAATATTTGTGTAGAACCTTATTCCATTCTGAAACAATTTTTAACTTGAGAACGTCCTAGCTGATTTTGCATTAAGCAGATCTTGACATATTTATCTACAGTGAACATGCCTATATCTGGCTGAACCTACATCAGCTTTTGGCATCTGCAGTATCCTCCAGTTACCCACCTTCATTACACGGAAATACCACCGACATCTCTTTCTGCTCGAGAAAAAAACCAGATGCTTTTACAGACAAAGTGCTTAATGAACTTGCATAATACTCAAGCTGTAGCTGTTTTGTGAAACTGCAGCGACAGAATCTCTCTCCATCTTGCAATTGGTTTTTTTGTTTGTTTTTATGTATCCATCAGCATCTTCATATATGAAGCTGTACTAATAAGTAATTTCTGTTTGTGCTAAAATACTGTTAACAAAGCACTGGGGATTAATTCAGTATTTGAGTAAATACAAACTTCCAGGCAGATTAGTTCAGCTTTCTCTTACAGTAGGTATCTCAGCATCTCACTCGCCCTGCAGCAGCAGGAAAGGGCAAGACTGGTGTGAAGCCCATCAGTGTTAGGGCATCCAAGAGATAAAAGCTAAGTTACACATGTGAAGTTGCTGCCACCATAAAGTTTTGGGTAAAGAATACATTAATAACTTCAGCAAACTAGTATTATGCTTTAGAGTACACTAACACAAGAGTCACAGAATAGCCTAGGTTGGACAAGGTCTCAAAGAACATCTAATTCCAACCACCCTGCCCATGAGTAGGAACACCTTCGACTAGATCTGTCTGCTAAAAGCCCCATCCAACCTGGCCTTGAGCACTTCCAGGAAGTAGGCACCCACAGGTTCCCTGGTAAGCCTGTTCCAGTGCCTCACCACCACCACAGCAATGAATTTCTTCTGGAGATCCTACTCTCCTTCAGTTTGAAGCCATTCCTCTTGTACTATCACTACATGTCTTTGCAAAAAGCCTCTCTCCATCCCTCTTCGGGGACTGGAAGGCTGCAGTGGGGTCATCCCAGAGCCTTCTCTTCTTCAGGCTGAACAATTCCCATTCTCTCAGCCTTTCCTCATAGGAGAGGTGCTCCATCCCCTTGACCATCTCAGTGGCCCTCCTCTGGATTTGCTCCAGTAGATCAATGTCCTTCCTGTACTGGTGCCCCAGAGTTGGATGCAGTACATTCCAGCTTAGCCTCTGTACATAAATGAAATTAAAAATGCCTATTTTTCAGTGACAGACATTACTCAAGTGTTCCCTTACATTCTGAAGTAGACTGAACATGAAGTTAGGCTGGAAATAAACATGTAAGTGAAAATTTAAGACTATGTTTGGCTCTTGAGAATCTAACAAGACCATGGAAACTCAGCATCATGATTCTGAATTAGCAGTTCAGGGAAAGAAAAACTGGGAAGCCCACATTCAAAATATGTATTTTTTTAAAAGCCATTTTCCCATGAAGAATTAATAAGAAAAAAAGGAGCAAGCTGCTCCTCATGTTCCCCTTTAAGAATTTGACATAGCCGTGGCAATTCTCCTGTGAACCCTTTTGGATGAAGTCTCATAGGGATGCTGTTTGGAAGAACAGAGAGAGAGATGAAGGTAGATATGCAGCATGTATTCATCATGAATAGTACAATTACTATTCTTGTCACACAGAGAAGAATTCTGATAAAACTATGATAAACAAACAGAAACCCTGAGAAAATAAAGTAAAAAACAAACAAAAAAAATCCTTCAGAGAAAAGCAAGTTCAAATAATATTTGTAACAAAAATAACTGTTCTAAAATATTAATCAAAACAAGTCAGTTTTGATTCAGTTTCATTCCTTTTTAATGGAAACAGAATTTCACACTTCCAGTGAAGGACTGGAAATGAGTGATATGAAATGAGTGATATGAAATACTCACATCATCTCATATTTAGCAATATAGGAAAATAAATAATTTCAGTAAAAATACAGCAGACTAAATCTGTTTTGCCATATCTAGGTCATCACATAATGATGACACTTGTCTTAACTCTGGCAAGTAATGCAATGATTTCACATGTAGCTTGTTACCCAGGCTGAAAGATAAACTGCAACTCAGGCTCAGCACTGCGTAGGCATAGCACACCAGTCCACAGACTTGAAACAGCAAGTACAGTGCATGTCTGTATGGGCAGCAGTGCTAACTAGCCAACCAAGTTAACCCAGTGCTGCCCTCGAATCTGTTCAAAAGCAGATTGTGAGCGCAGCAAGTAGATCTGATACAGCTTGTCCCGAACACTGAAAAAAGACTCAGAACTAGGAAAAAAAAAAAAAGGCTTTTAAGTCCTAAATAAATGAATGAAGACTACATTATAAAATAAAAGGAAAATTTGATTTCACAACTCACAAAGAAAACTGGAACTTAATGGGAAATAAGCAATTTTTCCTCTACTGTTAGATTGATGTCAATTATACCCCTTTCTTTTTCTTAATCTTCAAATTTAATCTGAATGGTAGATGTAGCCCGCATGACTATTTAAGAAGAATATCCAAATTTTATCTTTATGTTATTAGATAAGAAAAAAAAAGGATGAAGCTGGGCATATCAGATACACATCTGATAGATAATTCCGCATGCAATCCTTTTAAATTTATTGGCACAAAGAAGGAAATTTAAAAGACAAATTGCTAATCAGCATTCTATGCTTTAATGTGCATGTAAATAAAAGTAAAAAGTCTTCCCCATAGAAAACTCAGGAGAATTAATGTTAAATCCTTGTTTACATGTTTCAGTAATACTCCTTGCAGCTTACTACTGCTTTTCCTTCTCAAAATATGTAACAAAATTGAAAATGGCTGCATGTTGACAAAAAACAAGGAATGGTTAATCTATGCATTCTCATTATTGCTAATGTTTTCTGAATAAACATGGTGTAAAACCAGCTGTAAATGCAATAGTACTAAATCTTTGAGATTTTAGTCTCTCCATAACAATCTTTGATACAAACAGTCATTCATGATGACTACAAATACAGTTATTTGCCTAATTAGAAATCATATTAATTTAAATGAATGCTAAATATTTGTCCAAGCTCTTAACTATTGAGGTAAACAGAATGTAAAAGTTCCTAAAAGTATTTTAATTAATGCTAACCATGGCAACTGTGGAGACTAGAAGCTCCATTGCAGGATTAGAAAAATCACATATTTTCATAAATACTTTCAAATACATTAATAACAGCTATTGTTTAAAAAAAAAAAAAGCCCTTGTAACATTATAGCTCTGAAAAATAATTTTAAATAATTAGCATACCCCAAAAAATTCGCTGAGAAGCTGATAATTCCATTGCAATTCTGTTGTTACTGCTAGTGTTAAGAACTGGGTATATTTCTCTGATTTTAAATAAACCATCTCACTATGCAAAGTATTAATTGGCATCCTTCCTTTTCCTCTGGCCCTCTACAAGAGACTCCATAAATAAATATTTATAATCCTTTTGTATTAAAACAAAAAAAGATGTTCTCCAAGAACAGCCAATATATCTTTTCTGAGACTACATGTTAGGCTGTTGGACTTCATGATTTAAAGCATTTTATTAGTAAAATACTACTTTGAGTCTAGATGGCCTCCATATTTTAGTATTTCAGCACCATCTAGGTTACAGCTCCAAAGCCACATTTAAGCCCAAATGAAACATGCAAGAAATTTACATTAATCTGGAAGTACTTGCTCCTGTTGGACACTTATTAAAATACAGTTTCAACACAGATGAACAGAACTAGAAGATTAAATTCAACACTTAAAGCAAATTTTAGCTGAAGTGACAGAATTCTCTGCTTTTTACACTCCAAAAAAAATGCCTGCTAATGCAATAGACTTTCTCTCAGACATACCTGCCATTCTCTTTCTGTTGTTAAGTCCTATCCTCCTATCCTTGAAATAGGTTCTGTTTATGCAATAGGTTGAACTATCTACCCAGGAAAAAAAATGCTATATGTAATGATGATTATTATTAGAAAGTTTGCAACTTTTTCTGCTGGAAGGTCTTAAATGCACAAGCTCCCACCTTCCCTTGCCCTGGTGCTGAGCTCCACCTAACACCTGGAAGTAAGAGTATTACGGACATTTTTCCAAGAATGAGAAAATACAGAATATTTTGCGATAGTGACCCTATTGAAGGCTTCTTGAAACTCAACCTGACTTTTTCCATCTGGATGTACTGGGCAAAATACATCACAGGAGATAGCCCAGGGTGAGCTTACAGCACTAATAAATACAAGTAATGAATCAGCAAACTCTGTTAACAGAGGAAGTTCATTGCTATGAACCATAAAGGTTTAAAATTAATGTCTGCATTTTAATTATTTGTTGCTCCAAGTTAAATGACCTCTGCTTGCACTGCATCACAACATATTTAAGTTATTTAATTAAAATAATATTTTATCTTAATATTTAATAATACATTTTTTTCAGATTCCTTTCAATAAAATGCTACATGGCCACATGAGAA
>WBNO01017410.1:0-16966 GCA_013400575.1 Peucedramus taeniatus
CAGGTTTTTCAGGAGAAATAAAAAAGGACTATTTACCTGTACACCAACAAGAATGTAGTGCCGGATGAGAGGTGTAATGAAAATGTTAATATATGTATTTCCTAGTATAGTTGATAAAATGTAATATGAGAACCTATTATTAAAAGGGAGAAAGCAAAGTGTTAACTGAAGTGTCTGTGGGGCTTTATTGATTTTATAATGAGGTGTTTCTACTGGCACACTCACTCTGAGGAGCTCCTGAGACCCCATTCAAATGGTCTTCTTATACCACTTTTGAAATTTCATGGGTTTTTTGTATCCTGGGCTCATAGAGGGGAGAATAAAACTGTGCATGAGAGCAGGGGGGCTCTGAGAGCTCTTTGGCTTCTTCAGGTGGCTTTATCACTCCCAATCTCTTTTAATTGAACTCCTTACTGTAAAGTAAACCTGTATCAAACAGGTGACCTGCCATGCATATGAAATTCATAAACAAAATATCCAGAGTTGCCTTTTTCCCTTACAGGATAAACCGGAGAGTGCAATCTAATAATTTCCTGGAATGTAATTAAGTGGCAAGGTATTTGCTCCCATAAGAGCTTCCCCTAAGGAGCTGAGATAACATGCTTGGTGGAATTGCTTGAAAGGTGATGAATTTGAACAAACCAGACAAAGCAGGAATAGAGAGCTAGGGAGAAGATTACATTGATTGTGCTTATAGAGGGCTTCAAACGGTCAAAGGCATTGAATTCCATTGCAATAGGAGCAAATCCTACATGTGTAACAGACAAATAGACATTATTTAATCCATGAATTCAATATTAATAAATGAACAAATATTTAATCACTGGTCAGAATGAAAAGAATATGTTCTTTTCTACAGATGAGGAACTTATCAAAATTGAGAAAAGAAGAAATAGTTGGAGACTGTATGTTAAGCTAACATTTAAATTCTGTACTAAGAATCAGCCACTACCTGAATGTATAATGAGGCAACAATGTAAATCAAATGCATAAATCACTGAGGCAGAAATGGGGTTGGGATATGAAAACAGCTGGGTTTTGAACAGGATACAGGAAGAGATTTATATCATAGTTCAGCACAGTTGATAAAAATATTAATATAGTTAGTAATAAATATTTTTAAATGTCTTTTTCCAATCCCATTTGTTTTTCTGCTAAATCTTTATGTTTGCACAGAACTTTACCTATGAAATATCACCTTTTCTAGCCGGCCATGCATGTACCTCTAGGATTCGTTTTAGACCAGAAACTTCCACAAATCCTTCAATATTTTGACTCAGACTTCCTATTTTTCTTTTGCTTTCCCAGTCAGCATTCATTCTTTTTAGAAGCTTCTCTTTTCCTTATGTCCTTCTTTTTCTCTTTTACCTGTGGCTGATGTTTACAAGTGAGATAGCTTGAGTCCCACCACAACTAAGAGCTCAGCCTGAGTAGTTCTGACTTGAAAACCTGGATGTAAGGCAGCATTTCTAGCCCAGCAGGGTTTCAGCAAGAATCTCATCTGAGATAAAACTCCTACAGATAAGCTCCAGGAAAGTGCAGCCCAATCCTGTCTGTGAGTGCAGCCTGGTCCTGCTGGAGCTCATTGGTATGGTCAGATACTGGCTTTGCTATTTAATTATTTCCTTGAAGTTTCCCAAGTTCCCTCCATTCCAGTCTGCTGTCACTTCTAATAAATTAAGGCCTTGCTGGGAAGTGAACTGATTTGATTAATGGTGACACAGGGTGTTTTTAAAGCACAATATATAAAGTCGGATACTTGTGGATTCTTAAGTGTAATAAGTTTAAGTGTTTCTTAAAAATGTGAGAGTTTAGCATTCTCTTGATTGTGTTAGGGTTTTAGAATATTTTCCTTGCTCAGTATTTTAGTTAATTTGGAGTTAGTCTCATTTGCACTAATGAAAAGCAATAATGATTTTGTTTCCATTTGGATAGCCAATGTTTTTTGTTTCAGTTTGGATAACACAATTTTTTTTTTCAATTTGGATAGCCCAATGTTTTTGACAAAATCAAATTTTGATTTTGTGGTGAGTATCCCTGCCTGTCACGCGGGAGACCGGGGTTCNATTTCCCTGTTTGTGTACTTTTAAAGTAACACACTAACAAGTATTTCTATCTTATAGAGCAAATAATTGCATTTAATTGCATTAAAGCATTTCCTGAGTTTCATGGATCTTGGGCATTTGCCACAGGACAATCCAATTCAGACCCTAGACAGTGTAAGGACAGTGAAGGATGAAAAAATGATACTTTTCTAAATTTAATTTAAATAAAACCAGTGTTATCCACTGACAATAATATCCAGTCTCATATGTTTGAATACAAAGGGGGTTTGTTTCATGTCTTGTGGGGCACTTGGACAACATGGGGCTGATATCAGTGTCAATGGCACCAAACTGGAGGGGATAGACAGAGTGACCCTTCAGTGGACCTCAGAAGGGCTGGAGGGATGATCTGGGTGGCCTCCTGCTGTCCCTTCAACCTGAATTGTTTTATGTCCCTGTGATTCTGTGTCCTGTAATGATCCTTTGTAGAAGCTCTGAGTCTGACAGGATTTTTAGAACACCTGAGACGAGCTGACACCATCTCTCCATTAAGAGATGGATGGAGTCAGGAGGTCCATTTTGAGGTCTAATCTGAAATGCCACTCATTTAGCCCATATATTTGTTCATTTTTTTCCAATGACTTCCACTGGTTTTGGTGGCAGCTGTGAGGCTTCTAGTTTGGTTTGCATGCTGTGAGAACAGCTAGGAATCCTCTAGAAAAGCCATGGGAAGAACTTCTGTGGCACAGGCAACAGAGTCAGATGAAATTCAGATGCTTTAATACAGACTGTAAACCCACCTTCCTGATTCCTGGATGTCCTGCCTCTTTCATTATTCATTTTTCACCTCCAACAACAAGTGGAGTAGAAGTTCTATGAACAGCATCCTTCAGTGCATGTTAATCAAGCAAGTCAACAAAACATGTCATGAGTCCTGGTGGGAATACTGGGACAAACATGCAGGGTGCCATGTCATAATGCCTCTCCCAAAGTCCCTTCGTAGCGCCCAGGCTAGCCGGTGGCACATCCGACAGTGGGGGACACTCTCCTGATGCTCCCGGGGAGTCAGGAGGGCGGCTAAGGCTCTCGCCTTTGCAGGTGAGGCAGTGGTATGACGGTGGTGGAAGAAGGAGTGGACTTCGAATGGAGGTATCAGGCCAGGTTTATTAAGGGCAGTGACCCTGAGCCCAGCATGACCTCGCTCCAAAGACAAAAGCGTCGGGTCGGAAAGCACCTTATAAAGGGAGGAGGGAACAAAGATAGGGAGCCAATAGGGAAACATGGGGGTATGGACTTCTGGGGAGACCAATGGGGGTAACCTGTGGGAGGAACCCTCGGTTCCTGAACCAATCACTCGACGCCCTTAACAGAAGTTTCTAGGGGAAGGGATGGGCTGCCGAGTGACAGACAGGATACCAGGGAGGGGTTGAGGGAGGAGGCAGGATTGACATGAAGGAGGAGGGAGGAGGCAGCATGGGCAGAACCACTGAAATAGGGGAGAACTGGGATAAACCAAGGTACAGAACAATTATAAAACGGCATATAAAACACAACACAACAGTGCCACAATCCTGAATGTAGATCATTCCCAGCCATAGGCTGCACAGAGCTTAATGATGGCATTTGTTATGTGTTGTAATAGTACTGGGATACAGATTTTCAGCATTTGTATTCTTAGATTTAAGGAAAATGAGCTGGACTGTAAGCACATGGATTCTCAGGGCTGTTATCAGTGAGATAATGTCTTTGGTGCACTAGAGCCATGTTGTCCATAGAGGAAGCAGCAGATCCCAAACCACCCGAACAACAAGGTGACATCCACAGACAGAAGAGTTTCACACACAGTAAAGTGGAAGTCATCCAT
The DNA here is from genome assembly GCA_013400575.1 of Peucedramus taeniatus. Classification (NCBI taxonomy): domain Eukaryota; kingdom Metazoa; phylum Chordata; class Aves; order Passeriformes; family Fringillidae; genus Peucedramus; species Peucedramus taeniatus. The sequence goes on from WBNO01017410.1 coordinate 3,910, forward strand.
GGATTGTTTTCCAGGCTCTAGTATGGAAAATTTTCATTAACAAATTAAGGTGGGGGTATTGTTGTTGTTTTAACTTTCTATCTTGTGTTTCATGCCCTCCAACCTGCTACTATTGTATTTTCTCAGCCCTTGCTTCTCTCTCCCTTCTGATAACCCTACACACAGTGCCTAATTCTCTTTACACTGTATACTGTATATTGTAAATAGAGACTTTCCCTTCTCAAAGTTGCTTTCCCATTTCCACTTTGCTCTGTTTCTCCACTGTAGTCCTTTTCCTCAACTTAACAGGATTTATTTCCTAATTATTGCTTCCGATTCCCATCCTTTTTGCATTGCTGCTTTTTGATATGTACCTCTCTGCCTTTTAATTCATCAGCCCTAATCTGCTGTACAGATCTCCCTGCAAAAATATTCCAGTCTTACTTTGTCTTTGTACCAAGTCCTTGCCTCTCTCTAACAATTTGTGCCAATTTTACTGCTTCAAACCTGGCATCCTTGGCTCTCTGCCTTTGATAGTTATGTGACTTTGATATGAACCCCTCCATATTTCATTTTTTTTCCTTGCTGGGAAAAGCTGAAAAGCATGTTGTTTCTCCTTAGTTAAAATAGCCCACTTGACCTACAGTTTTCCAGAGTCATAATCTTTGAATTTTTAAAGACTAGAACAGTCACACTTGGGTGACTTTCAAGAGGATGACAAAAAGTGCACCCTTGACATGCACAGCAACCTCTTCCAAATCTCAGAATTAGAAATGACACAAATGATGGAAGGTAAGGTCACCATAAGTTTTATAACAAGGGGAAAAGTTATTTTCCTGACTCTTGTTTTCAGAAACTGATTAACTAATTCTGATAGACATTTTTCAAAGAAAATGGGATATTTCAGCCCAGACTAAGTACAACTATAATCAACACAAACTGTTAGTAGGAATATTGGGCAATTTACCCATGTAGATAAAACCCTCCCTTTTTCCTTAAGTAAACATCCACTAGAGTTAGCCATTGTCCCTGTAGGATTATAGGATTATGGATATGAACAATAACATCTCTTTAGGAAAACATTCAGTCTTTTTCTCTATTTCACTTTACATTTGATCCATATGAAATTATGCTACATTGTGACACTTTTAAACTATTTGTTTTTACCAACTGATTAAGTAAAAAAAAAATATATCTGCCTCAAACCCACTCTTTAAAAATATATCAGTCTTTAAAAAATAAAGTAACTGCTAAATAAATAACTTTGAATTTAATCCAACATTATATACCAAATGTATCACTTTCATGCTGTCATAGTATTAATGGAATAGATGTGCACAGAATTCTGCTGAGGAAAAACCATCATAAATGTGAACCTAAATTTTCTTCTATTCAATAATCACAAAGTAATTTGTAATTTAAAGGGCTTTATAAACTCAAGGAAAGTTTAGGAAGCAGGAATCATAAGCCACAAATCCAATGCTATTTTTCTAATTCAGTTTATGTGTTCCAAAAGGAGAACTTTACCAATATGACTTAGGAAAGGAATTGTCTTTCATCTCAGGACAAAATAGGTCTCTTTGATTTAACAAAAAATGTCTTAAGAAATTCAAAGTCTTCTTGTTTTTGTGCAGGAGGAAAAATAACCAGGCAGATTAATTTTCAGTTAGCAAGTGGCACTGAGAAGTAACCCGGCTTTTGATGTTGATTAGCATAACAAAGGAAAAATAAAGACAAAACTTCAGATTTCTTTTGTAGCCAAATTATTGTGTCAGGTTTGGTATGATAATCAGGAGTGATTAATAGGATCACTGTTATTTTGGAACACAGTTTGTGGTAGATGTGATTGAAAGCATGACAGAAGTGTCAGAACTTTTCCCTGTGGAACTCCAGGATGATGCTGTTGTTCTCCAATTTTCCTCTGCTGTGTTGACTTCTAAGCAAAAGTAATTTCCTCATGTGAGCAGGGAGAGCTTAAAAATCTCTATTAATGGGTGGCTGTGGAAAGCACAGCTTTTAAGCCATGAATCCAACCTTCCATCAAATATGTATTTAAAGGGGTTTGTTTTTATTTGATGGCATATCTTTTCTGTCTCTTTCCCTTGGCTCAGTAGTTTTACAACAAGGTCAAAGGTATGTAAAATCATCAGAGAAAATCTGTTTGAAGCCTGTAAGCTTTTCAAGTTTTGTGTCCTCCCTTCATGACTGTTACTAAATAATTTAGGATTATTATCCTACTTTACGTAGGCAGCCAGGGAGATTTTGTCCTGATTCTAAATTAATATAAGGTTTTCAATCATTCAAAGTGATTCATATGGGTCATTTAATATTGATTACTAGAAATATGAAATTATATCTTTGCTTATTATATTGCTACCGGTTGAATTGAATGGTATTTTAAAAAATGGTGTTCAAAAGAAAGATGAAATTATATTTAGAAAAAAAACTATTCAAAATCTATCACAGGAAGGTTAAGACCTGATAATAACAGGTCCTTAAGTAATTTTCTTCTTTGTTCAATTCAAAATCAAAGTATTCTATATAACATTACACTGAGTAAATATGATTGGATAATTAAAACAATTTTACAGTTTTTAACTTTTATTTAAAGGATGATTATCTCTTTAGAGTAATCTCTCTGAGTGACTGTGCATTTTATAGCTGAAATTTCACCTTGTTGTTACATTTTTCACATAAAATGATCAATTTTCCTTTAATGATTCTCTGCATCATCCCTCAGCCAATGAGAGTGGGATTGGTCCAGCATCATCACCTCTTCCAGCACAGCCAATTTAATGGCAATGAGAGTAGCTGCTGTGGGAGGCAGGAGGTGACACAGTAACTCCTGTGCCACAGCTGGGCAGGGGGATCAGCAACACCCAGCCTCTGCTCCTGAGAGCCCTCCCAAAATCTCCAGGGCCTCCTCTGCTGTCCTCTCCAGACATTTCTCCAGCCCCTGAGAGGCTACAGAAGACTGACGGATAAAGAAAGTGACTCTTTCATCATCCTGCAGGGATCCTTGTGAGAGGGTGGGCTGGGCTGTGAGGGGTTCAAAGACGAAGATGGACTGGGAAACTGGGAGACAAACAGGAAGAGAAATTCCCAGTGCTGCCAATAGATCTGCCATGATTTATGGCCTCTCCCCCTCCCTCCCAGCTGCTCTTACCATCCTGGGACCCAACAATGTTGTACAATCCTTCCCTCTCTTTGTCTCCCACTAGATCCGGGTGACACTTCCCTGCTTCCCTACACAATGCCACAAATTGAAAGTGATTTAAAGCATTGAGATGTCCTGGAATTGCTCTGGCACATCTACTGGCCATTTTTATCTGGCCCTGATTCATATCAGGAACTTTTAAGTTCTGCTTTAGTTGCAGTGAAAGCCATGGATGCAGAAGCAGAGGACAGTGTGTGTATGTGCACACAAACCCCATCTCTACTAATATGTCTGTAGGAACAATTTGATTAATGCTGCCAGATCCTCAAGAGATCAGGAAAATATTTTTGCGAGAGTGCACTTGGAATTCAGTTATGTCACTATCCAGAAAGTTGCTGTTCCAGGCAAAGCTCATTTGTCTTAAAAGAAACAGAGTCAGTTTGGATCTAAAATTATATGAAAACATACAGTCTATGGTAAGAAGAAATCTTTAGCTGAGCAATACCAGCTGAACAATGTACAGTGCTCGTGGAAAGCAAGTACCAAAGCAGGTAAATAATAGGAAAATCTGCATGAAGTTGTGTGGGAGGGGAAGTTATCTTTGCCTTCACAATTAATTTTGCACTCTTCATTGTATATCTGTTTTATCTATATTCATGCATTGGCAAAATTGTTGATGACTAAGTTTTCCACTTAATTTTAAATTCTGTGAAAAAGGCTGGTTTTGATAAGTACCGACTTTTGAGAAGCTGAATACATTGGAGGGTAATTTAAATATAAGCTCAAGAACAGCCTTATAAAATTCAGGAGTATTGAATCACTGTGACCATTTCTTTGGGTTACCCATCTCTTACAAACCAATACTTGCTGACTTGCAAGGTTTTTATGGGCCATCTGATTAAAAGTTTGGTTATTAAAACTTTGTCTTAGTAATATAAGGGCTATTAAGTCCTACCCTTCCCTCTGAATCAGTCTCTAATTTTTGCACAAAAGCTTGAAGATGATCAAAATAAAAATTGATAGCAAAGTGTGTTGTCTGCAACACACATGACATCATATGATTAAAAAATCCTTGGAACAATTGCATATTGTGGTTTTCAGGGAATAAGAACTCAGCAGGAACAAATAAAGGAGTGAAACTGAGGTGACCAGCAAAAGGGATGGATTTATAAGAGCTCACTGTAGCTTAGCAGGTTGTACAAGATAGCAGGAAACTAAATAAAGTAGTAACTGTTCAATTATATTAGTTAAATGACTTTGTTGCCCAATGGAAATTTGTTTTGGGAGGTATCTAACAAAGTTTTAAATATTCAGATTCCAATTTCCTGGTGAGAACTCCCCAAATAAGGCTACACACTATCTTCAGGGCAGTAGTCCTTTTGAAATGACTGATCCTGCTAAATGAAAATCGGAAAAAAAATCTTCTTATGCTAAAAATACATTTTTAATTAGCAATGAAAGAAGAAGACATAGGATTCTTTTTCCTTTGGATTATGCTCTATTTACTTCAATACAAGATTATTTGTGATAAAGAATTGCAGTTCTTGATAAATAATGGTTCCAAGATGTGGCTGGGGATATTGAATATTGAATTCAGAGGGTGGTTGAGATTATAATCTCAAACCAGAAATGTAGCTCTTATAGTACTGTAGCATTTTTTTTGGTTACAAATCTTCTGCTCTTGCATGTAAAGTTATAACAAACAGGTTTCAGATCTTAAACTTTATATTTTAGGTGAGATTTAGAAGTAGATTTTGAGGGATATTGAACACCCCCATTTTCAGACACAAACTAGTGCAAATTTGTGGAATACCAAACACACTTGGCTGGGGTATGTTTTTATTATTCTGTTTGTATAATACTTCATGTTTTAAATATATTCTATAAATCAAGCTGAAGTGATTGGTAAACTAACTGAAAAATTCTGTGTTATTATTGAGTAGATCCACTGATTACTGAGGTGATTGATCCATCCTGAAAGCAAAAATGATCACAGAATTTGTTGCTCAAATAATATGTAGATTTTTCTCTTGTTACAATTTTTGTGTGAGTGATGAAGGAGTTAGAAAATAAAAATTCATTGTCAGGCAAAAGAAAGCTTGCCAATAAGACACACTGTAACTAGGAAGAATAAAGCCTTAGAAAATATTTTGTGTTCGCTTGACGCATTTTTTAAAACTACTTACACATCTTTGAGAATTCAAACAGCAGGCTGTAATACTAAAAAAAAAAAAGAACAATAAAAAAACCCAGAGGAGTATATGTTTCTGCTAAAGTCTGATTTTTAATTCTGAATGCAATGGGATTAAAACGTCCCCATCTCAAGTTTTCCTTTAAAATGCTTTAAGTTATATAAATACACTTACAATTTTTTTGTCATAAAATAACATTTTTTATATTTCGTGCTCCATATTGTAAATCTTTTTTTGCCATCCAAAAACATGTCCAAGTATTACAAAGCCATCATTCAAGTCAATTAATACCCTCATGTCATAGCCACAGAGGCTATGTTCTTTACGTAACATGGCTTCAAGCACTCATTTCCCTTCCTAGACAGAACTTTCTGATGGATTTTACAAAAATGCCCAGTGAAAGTGATGAAGTTGAAATACCATTCAAACAGAAATATGAGAAATGATCCGGTAGTGAGATGATGCCAGAAGAGAGGACAGGGACAATTCATGAGGAACTGCAGTGACAGGGCAAGGGGAAATGGATTCACATTGAAAGAGGAGAAATTTAGACTGGATATATGGAAGAAATTGCTGGTAGTGAGTGTGGTAAGGTGCTGGAATGGGATTCCCAGAAAAGCTGTGGCTGCCCCTCGATCCCTGGAAGTGTCCAAGGCCAGGTTGGATACTGGGGCTTGGAGCAGCCTGGGATAGTGGAAAATGCCCCTGCCCATAGCAGGGGTGGCACTGGATGAGCTTTAAGGTCAATTCCAACCAAACCATTCCATAATTCTATGATTTTATGTGAGACACATTTTTCTGCCATTGCTGCAGCTGACTGTTCTGTCAGAGTTTTCAGCAATAACTGATACCATGTTGACCACAGGCAGAAGCCACTTTTAGCCAATGTGAAGAACATCTTAGCATACATTTGAATTTATATCCATATGGAACACTTTTAATTGCCCAGTGCAAAATTCCTGCACAACCTAGTGATTTGTTACTGCATCCAGGGGCTTTTTTGTCACCTTTATAAAAGGTCTATACATGTCCAAAAACTCTAAGAAATTACATTCTCTCTTCCTCTTGTATTCACATCTGAGATAAATATACTTTCAATAGGGAACTCTTTCCCAATGAAGATCATGTAATGGTCAAAATGGTGTGAGGCAGTGGAGCCTGTGGTGGGCTCTAGTGATTACTGTGGGCATATCTGGAACCTCATTTTTAAAGGAAATAGTCATTGGAACAAATAGCTTAGCAACATCTGGTGGTTCTTAGATTAAGTTAAGAAAATAAAACTGAGGACCTACTGATCAAAGGAAAACAAAATCAATCCTCATCTGTTTTTTTTTTTTTTCTAATAAAAACACAGGAATTTTCGTGTGATGGCAGATGCTTTACAGATGAACAAAGCTCCAATTTTTCTGTTAATCTAACCAAATGGCACTGATGTGTTTGTTAAGATATGAATAATTATGCTAAAGTAAAGAGTAGGCAGGTGCAAAAGCAAAATATTTTAATATCATTTATGCAGAAAACTATATAAAACTTCCAAATCATTACTTTTATAGCATTTCAAACACTTGTTGTTCGAGATTTCTGAGTAACACCTGCTACAGGCAAAAGTAAATTTGTTCTTGATATGCTGAGAAGAACATTTTCAGTGGGAACAAGGGTGGAAGGCCCCTCTTCAGCACTGATAAACCAGTAATATTAAAAATATGAGAAACTTCCTTCTTTCTGAGGGTAGGAAATGGGAGCTGCAGTGCATTTGCATGGAAAGGGCAGACGCAGCCAAGCAGGAGGCACTTTGGAAGGATGGCATTGGTTGGCTACCATGAGTCTTTTCCTTAGCACAAGAGGCTGTTGAAATACAACCTCAAGAGAAAGGAGACTGCTTAAGTACGTTTTTTTCCCTCTGGCCATGGCATCTGAGGTTTGCCTATCTTTTCTCAGTCAGTAAATCACATTGCACGGATTGAGTGGATGTATTTTCTAATTTTCCTATCATTCACCATCTGCATCACATTACATGTGATGATTACTAAACTTTCCTTCTCGGTTAATTATTACTCCCAGCAACATTCATCTAAGCCAAAGGTTCTATAAATTTAGGAACATTTTGCCATTAGCATTTGTGGAAATTTTGCTGATAATTTTTCAAGATTACTTTATCAGTGCCAAGAGCTATACAAAGGAAAATAATTCTAGCTGTGATTTACAGTATGTTATAAAATGTTCCCTAACAACTGACATAAAAGAACACTTCTTATTGTAGCACAGTACTAGAATGTAATTTACAGGACCCAATGATCAGGGCCATTCAGTTGCCTGTGCTAATTAGCTCAGACCAAATTTTGATTTTAAGTGTAGTCTGCAGCAGTAGTAAGGGAATATACTCTAGGTCACTTTTGGCTGTTTCAGTGTTTCCCAACAAATAATAATGTTATGTTGATAGCACTTTCCTTTTCTTATTGACTGCAGTGTTCCCTGTTCCTGTTTATTGGTGTAAATGCAGGAGAAATTTTAAATTTATAATAATTCATTTAATTAATTAATTAATCAATTGCAAATGTAATAAAAGAGAAAGTGTGTTTTCTTTGGCAATGAAAGAAATCTGAGAACCTGAATAGCCTGATGCTTGGGGAAAGGCTCAGCACAACATAAGACTGAGCTGCTTTGAGGCAGCAGAAGATACAATTTATTGAGCTGTTCAGTTTGGCATTATTGGCCATATCCTGATTTATCGGAGATCAGCGACCCCCGTGGCAGGGAAGAATGATGCATCCGACTTCATGTTGTCAGAAGCCTAATTTATTACTTTATTATACTATATTATATTAAAGAACACTATACTATACTATACTATACTAAAGAATACAGAAAAGATACTTACTGAATGCTAAAAAGATAATAATGAAAACCCATGACTCTTTCCAGAGTCCTGACACAGCTTGGCCCTAATTGGCCAATAAGTCCAGACAACTCACACTGGAGTCCAATCAAGGACTCACCTTGGGTAAACAATTTCAAACATATTCCACATGAGCACAAACGCAGAAGAAGCAAATGAGATAAGAATTATTTTTCTCTTCTCTGAGGCTTCTCACTGCCTTTCAGCTTCCCAGGAGAAAATTTCTGGTCGAAGGAATCATGTTCAGAGAATGTGAATGCCACAGTGGTTTGTGTATATTGATCAATTCCATTTGGCAGTATTGGTCATGTCCTGGTTTATGTTCTGACCTGAGAGATGACAGAAGCCCAATGAGATGATTTTATCCTGCTCTGATATCAGTGTGCTTTAATGCTGAATTTTAGGGTATTTTTACGGTAGTTTCTTGCAGCCTCGGGCTTTGTGAAGATGGCAGGAGAGACTTGAAGCAAAATTCTGGGATGGAATTGGTGTTTCTGTTTTGGTCACAAGCAGCACTCACTGAAGGTATGTGGGGAGGCAGAGAATATTCCTGGAAAGCAGCCTGTCTCTTTCCTTGCCATCACAAATTTTCTGGAGAAAACACTGAATGCTGGCTTCAGTCCACAGGGAGAACAGTGGCATTGATCCCTGACTTTCATTCCAAGATGGTGAAAACAAATCGTGATTACAAATCACAATAAATTAAGTCTATCTGGGAACTTATTCCTTCACTGAAGCAGATTTCTGCTTTTCAGCACAAAATTACCACACAGGTGGCACTTGACTTGTTTCTTGCTCAAGATGATATTTGTTATGTTTACATATTATGTACATGTTTACATATTATGTATATGTATAAAATGTTATATTTTTTACATTCTGACATTATTTGTCTGTTTTACAATGTACAGCCTGATAATGTGTTTCATCAGTCCCTAGGAAATGAATAGCCATGGGTTTTATAGTTTAACAAATATATTATCTATATATTATCTATATTGGCTGCTGAATAATATGAACTTTTTGCAAATATTTGTAACGCAAAACAAATAAAAGATGTATAAAATTAGCTTATAATAATTCATTGTGAATAACATTACTTGAGATTTGGGATTATTTTGTTTTCCTGTAATTTACAGACTGAGAAACTTATTAACAGCCTTAGTTAACTTCCATCCTTCTGTTTTAAAATACTTTTGTTTCTCCTTTCAAATAATTTTCTTAGTGTTTATAATTTATTCATATCAACTCTGCTATATTAAAATTACTGAGAACAACAATACCATGGTTTTCATGGTACCCTCTTTCTTATGAATTTAAACTGCTTTTTGAACAAAGACACTGTTGCAGTTGCAGACTGTAATATAAGTAAAGAGGATATACTGGAATGTGTTTGCAAGTCACCCAAGGAAGCAGTGGGAATGAGGGAACTTTGAAAGTCTTAAAATTTCAGTGGAAAGTGTGCCCTGCATTATTTACAAGGGCCTGGAGGGTCAGAACAAGGGGAGCAGTTTTGAAACTGCAGTGACAGAGCAGGGTTAGATGGGATTTTGGGAAGGAATTGTTCCCTGTGAGGGTGGGCAGGCCCTGGCACAGGGTGCCCAGAGCAGCTGTGGCTGCCTCTGAATCCCTGGCAGTGTCCAAGGCCAGGTTGGACACTGGGGCTTGGAGCAGCCTGGGACAGTGGAAGGTGTCCCTGCCATGGCAGGGGTGGCACTGGATGAGCTTTAAGGTCACTCCCAAACCAAAGCAGTCTGTGACTTTTTGATTAAGGGTGAATAATCACGATCAGCTGCTTCAGTCAAACCCATCCATCACAGATCTCTAACACCTGTCAGTGTTTCAGCTCCATGAAAATGTGGGTTGTTTGTTGGTTTTGCTTTCATTCCAGCTTAGCCAGTGAACCCCAAGGAAGAATTGCTTCTGGTTTTCTTTGGTCGCTGTTGATCAAGTAGTGGTAAGGGAAATTTTTTAGGGAATGCAATCACTGAAATGTTCTTTTGCAAGACCATGGGCTAAAGCCCTCCCATCTCCCGGTGCCAGTTGGGTTGTAAATAACTTTCCCAGGGAGACAGATGTGAACCCTACATTGCCCTGCTGCTCAGCAGTGGTGAGCTGTATGATCACCAGCCATGTCAACCTGCTGCTCATGCACTGCCTTCAAACAGCACAGAACAAAATAAGGAGGAAGCTGAAGAAGTTCTGCAGCAGTTCAGCAGTTTGGCTGACTTATTCTCCAGTATACTGTGATATATTTGTCCTGTATTTTTATAAGGTCTGCATGTTTTAAATAGAATTTCTCCTTAATTTTAATTATGTGGCAAGTTGATTTGCTCATTTCATTTTCCTCACTGTGTGCATCTTTTGCAGATTTGGTTTATTTTTCTCTGAGATTTGAAAAACCAGAGTTGATCATAGGATACATTCCAGAAAATAAAAATAATAAAATAATTTTATTTACTCACTAGATTTCCCGCATGAATTTCTGTATGGATATTATTTCCAGGTAATGTCACCTCCAAAATATCTTTTCCTTACAATTCATTTAGGGTCACATGTTGGTAGGGAACAAATTTTCCTTTGGTAAAGCTCTCCAAAGTCTGTGACAGAATGATGACTTTCTTTCTGGTTATGGTGATATTTTTTAATGTGTGAGAGAATTTCTTATAAAGGTTGTGAAGAAACTAAAGAGAGATGGAGACTCAGCCAAACCTAGTGTCCTGGTTTTGCATCACAAAGTGATGCAAAGAGAAGCTCCTAGTAGTTTCTTCTTCTGACAAAAAAAAGAAAAAAATCAGTAATTAGCTTTAAGAATTGACAATCTGTTAAACCAGAGAGAGAAAACTGATACGCCTCTGTGACCATCCATGTAAAAATCGAAAAAGCCTAGGAGGGCCCTTTCTCTTCCAGTCAATGACAAAGTAACAAGGCCCCTATCTCAGCTGGGCCGAGCCAGGTGGTCCCTGCCGTGGGCCAGGCCCCATCAGCTACAGGGCAGGGGGGAGAGGGGAGAGAGGAAGAGAGGAGGCCATCAGCCGCTGAGTCCAAGTTTGTCCACTGAAATCCTAGCCGCCCCCCCCCCCCCCCCACCGACGCGTCCGCNGGAATGGCTGCCCAAAAAACCCAAAAGCAGCTCTACAACCCATGCAGAAAACAACCTGAAGCCAAAACAACTCAGCAAAAATTCTACCACCATTAAAATTCACCCACAGAGGGGAAGAGAAGCCATCAACCCTAGCGTGCTGGTTACTAAGTTTTAGCCTAGCTATTAAAATCCTAGCCACTCCCGCCCCCCAACCCAACCACAATTCCCACTACAAACTACTAAGCCCAACCAAAATCACCTAACCATCTACAAAGCCCAAACAAAGTATTAACTCTTTCAATACTTCAATCCACCCTAAAATAAGAAAACAAAACAAAATAAAAACACATAAGAAAACAACATGAACCCACCAAAATCAATGAAAAAACCAAATCCCCCCAAAAAATTGCCTAATCTTAAAGCTAAAATCCTCTTATAAAACCATAAAAAAATTAATTAATCAGACTTCTTTCATATAACACATTTTAAAATTATAAGAAAATAAATTATTCAAACCTATATTAAAATTAATATTAAAATAGCTATAAATTTAATATGAATTTTAAACAAAAAAAGCAATAAAAACCCTATGCCCCCCCATAAAACCTCTCTAAACAAAAAAAGCAATAAAAACCCTATGCCCCCCATAAAACCTCTCTATTCTCAAAAATAAAAATAGTCTCAAAAATAAATAAAAAACCCTTTATTTTTAAACAATTCATCCTTAAAATAATATCCCATAACTTAACATATCCCATAAACAAAACTATGAAAAAAAACTATTAAAATAAAACCGTCACAATTACAAATTTTCCCAAAAAATTACTATAAATAAAAACTAAAAACCACAAAAAACCTATTTTCCTATAAAGCAATCTCATTTTTAGGTAAATTTACTAAAAAAACCTCCTCTCTCTAAATAAACTACAAAAAGCGTATTCTGAAAGCAATTAACTAAATTACTTCTATACATTATAAGTTAAAAAAAATATTGTAAGAAAAAGATGTATTCTGAAAGTTAAATTCTTATTATTCTTTCTTTTAGTTATTGTCCTAGATTGCCAAGCAATGTGTATTTGATTTGCCATCTGTTAGAAGCGTAGCAATTATCTTCTGTTAATAGGCAGGTTTTTTTATCTCTTCCACAACCCATCCTCCCTCCAGGGAGATATCATCTGTTAACGGGCCACTGACTGTCACTGCATGACTAATAAAATTACAGCTTCCCATTGTGAGATGCTCCGCCCAGAGGGAGGAGCCAAGCATTCCTAAATGGATCTAGTATAGTCTGAGATTCTGAGACAGCAGAACAGCCTTTCCACTGGATTCCCAGAAGAATAGCTGCCTCTTCCACTAGATCCTCAGAGGAAGACTACACCCTTCTACAGGATCACTGCTCCAACAGAACCACACCTGCTACTCCAGGAGGACTGTAGCCACAATTCCAATTGGACTGCTACCAACACCCTGACCAACAGGGTGTCAGGTTGTATTCTGACTGTCACCGTTGTTTTGATTTACTGCATTGTTTATTTTATTTATATTTTCTTCCCTAATAAAGAACTGTTATTCCCGCTCCCATATCTTTGCCTGAGAGCCACCCTTAATTTCAAATTTATAACAATTTGGGGGGAGGGGGTTTACATCTTCCGTTTCAGGGGAGGCTCTTGCCTTCCTTAGCAGACACTTGTCTTTCCAAACCAAGACAGTTNTATTAATGAAACTTTCTTTATATCCTTTTAAAGTTT
>WBNO01017414.1:0-11356 GCA_013400575.1 Peucedramus taeniatus
AACAATTATAAAAAGGCATATAAATAACAACACAACAAGAGATGTCAAAGATCAACATCTTCAGTCAGTGGACCTTCTCCTGAAACTCAGCTGTTTGGCCTTGAAACAATGAACATTTCTGCATGATGTTTGAATTTTGATATTGTAGATATTGTTTTAGATATGATAGAAGTTGATGTTTTACAGGTAAAGAATTTCCTTGATCATTCTGCATCAGCTCTTGATTAAGATTCTGATTGACAACCAGCAAATTGCGAAGGAAACATCTCGAGATGTTTGTTCTTTCTTCTGCATGGGCTACACCAGCAGAAGAATTACAAATGCAGTTTTTAAAAATTTTTAAAAAACAAAAAGGGTGATATGTGCTTCACATTTCATTGAACAGAATTCCTTCGCTCAGGATTTTATCCTGGTAAGCTTTAAAGGCAGAGAGAAGCCCAGATATGGGAAAATAATCTTTATCTCATTCGCTTCTCCTCTGTTTTGCTCATGTGGAATGTGTTAGGAATTGTTTACCTGAAGTGATGAGCCTGATTGGGCTCTGGTGTGAGTTGTTTTCAATCACTGACAAATAGTCACAAGAACTGTGTCCGGGACTCTGGGAAGAGTCACGAGTTTTTCATTATTATCTCTTTAGCCTTCTGTAAGTATCCTTTTCTCTATTCTTTAGTGTAGTTTAGTATATTTTTCTTTAACATAATGTAGTATCATAAAATAATAACATAGCCTTCTCATCTCATGGAGTCAGAGCATCATTCTTCCCTGCTACGAAGGGTCAGATTTTTTACAACACTGGTGTGTCCACATGGCTTGTTACTACTTTGGTGTCATACATCAGGGACAAAACTGTTATCTCATCTCTTTGGTTTTAAGACCCATGTCTAGTTGCCAGCACAACAGCTTGGAGGTGGGAGAAGTAGGAGTGAGCCAAATATTCCCTATCTTTTGGTTACTCCAGAGTAAAAGACATCCAGTTGTGGATGCCCTATCCCTGGAAGTGTTCAAGGCCAGATTGGATAGGGCTTTGAAAAGAACAACCTGGTCTAGTGAAAGGTGTCCCTGCCCATGGCAGAGTGTTTGGACACTTTGACAGTCTTTAATGTCCCTTCCAACCCAAACCATTCTGTGATTTCTATGATTCTTAGCCAGATGACTGTAACCCTAGTGTGGTCATTGACCTGGTGGCTCCTAGACTTGGAGTGGTCTTTCTAACCCCAGGTCCCTACTGCCTGCACAGCCCTGGTCCTGCAGATAAGCAGTATGACTCCGGAGTTGACGAGTCAGTTTTGCAATGAAGTTGTCTGCTTCATCCTTCATCTGTAGAGCCTTTGATGGTGTGTTGCCTGGGTGGGTGTGGAGGACACGGGTAGGCTTGAGCCCCTGATGCAAGCCATCAATGCTAGCTTGACTGCTGGACCACACAGGTATGATGTTATTATTGGATATTTCCAGTCTGCTGGCACAGAACAGAAAATAAATGAGCTGCATTGTAATGTAGATGACATTGTCCCAACATTTGCCCTTCCTGGTGTCTTAGTACATATTGACATTGCAAGACAGGGCAGGCACATCCATCATGCCCTCAGTCTTTGATGCTCCCACCTGAAGGACAGGGAAAGCCTAGAAATCAAAACTCCCATGCAAACCTCACACATGATAAGAAAACCATTTTGAAGCTGGTTCACGGGCTCAGTGACCTGAACCCAGCTGAAGGTACAGTCCATTCAGAGCAAACCAAACACTGCATCTTGGTAAAATCCTCTGGGTTGAGCACATCTGTGTTGAACAGCAAGGCACAGCATTGAGCAAACCTGGTCCAGATGCTTACAAAGCCTGATCTACTGCTATGTCCATCCACTGCATGAAGGACAGCAGAGGCTGAAGTCTCATTCCTGGGGTCCAGGTGCTTTGGCAGGGAGGGAGCTTAAAAGCCCATCTGGACCTTCTGCTTCTCAAAATCCATCAGTCTCCAGGACTGGTGGTTTCCGTTTAAGATCCCTCTCCACAACAGCTGTAAGAACCTTCTCCCTGACAGAGGCCATGTGCCAGTGGGATGTGGAGCAGTAAACATCTGAAGGCAGGCCAAGGGGGGCAAAAGGAAAAACAGCCTTTATTTCCAGTGGCATGGGAGATGAAGGGGGCAAGAAATAGTTGAGGAAAACCTAGAGGACTGGCTTTGCCCTCTTCTCAGATTTTCCTCCTTGCCAGGTGGCATTGACCACTCATGTTCCATCACAGAGCAAGTTTGGCCTCCCCCAGTACTTCAGGGACTGGGACAGGGCCAAATGGGAGCTGGGTCCATAGCATGGCTGTTCTTTCAAGTTGAAATTATAAGAAACGGGAGTAATAACAAAAATAACCCCAGCAGATTTAGAGCAGACAGCCCCTCCAGACTTGGGCTGATGGGATGCAACCATGTCAAGGACCCCAAAGCCATGTGCACCACACCAGCCCAATGGAGACCAAAGCTCAGGATGACCCTATCTGGGTGTTACCCCACCAGAACTGTTCCACACAAGACTGGAGTGGGTGCCCCCGCCGCCAACCCCATGTGGTACCCACTTTGAGCAGCATCTCTTCTGCCTGCCTCATCCCTGCATCTAAAAAAGCCACTTGGCACAGCCTGGGATCAAGTGTACATTTTTATTTTTTAATGGAACATAAGCTCCTCTAGAAAAAACATTCATCTGGATGATAACACCCATAGAAAAAACCAGCCATTTCATGCTCTTTTTTTAAAATTTAGCATTTGTTATTTGTATTTATATTAAAGCAAAGTGCATCTTTCTTTTTTTTTCTCATTTATACACATTGCACAATACATAAATAATGGTGCTTATAAAACATCTTTATATTTACAAGTAATAATATATTTATATATAACATAAAATGCATTTTTTTCTTTAATAAATCTCAGGGGGTTTTAAGGAGTCCTTTTTTTGTGTGTATTTCCAAAGCACTACAGTGCTAAAGTTCTAATGAGAATGCTCTCTTGTTCATTTGAACCTTTGTATATAGAAAAATAGCTTATGTTAAGGTCTAAATATGCTCATTGAGCTAAGAACAGTGTAAAAGTATCATACTCGTGTATGAATTCAAGAAGAAATAAAAGCACAATTGCATTTTCAAATTTGATGGTACTGGGATAACCTGATCTANACCAGCCATTTCATGCTCTTTTTTTAAAATTTAGCATTTGTTATTTGTATTTATATTAAAGCAAAGTGCATCTTTCTTTTTTTTTCTCATTTATACACATTGCACAATACATAAATAATGGTGCTTATAAAACATCTTTATATTTACAAGTAATAATATATTTATATATAACATAAAATGCATTTTTTTCTTTAATAAATCTCAGGGGGTTTTAAGGAGTCCTTTTTTTGTGTGTATTTCCAAAGCACTACAGTGCTAAAGTTCTAATGAGAATGCTCTCTTGTTCATTTGAACCTTTGTATATAGAAAAATAGCTTATGTTAAGGTCTAAATATGCTCATTGAGCTAAGAACAGTGTAAAAGTATCATACTCGTGTATGAATTCAAGAAGAAATAAAAGCACAATTGCATTTTCAAATTTGATGGTACTGGGATAACCTGATCTAAGAAGTTACAACAGACCAACGATTGTGAATACTTTTTCTTTTGTCTTCCCACTTGTTTTTAATGTTTTGTTGGTTTTGCTTTGTTTTGTTTTTTTTTAGGCTTAGGCTTCTGTTGCTTTATATCTTAGCTCAAATTATAAAGCACAGCCCATGCAAGAGGTTTCTCTGCTGTTATTTTCTCCCCTTGCATCAATTCATGGCCATAGAAAATAAAAAAAAGCAGTGGAAGAATGAACACAGTGACAAGATGTCAACTCAGCAACAAGAAAAATAAAAATTTTAAAGGATGGGCAAAGACCTGGTTGGGAAGATTTTGCACCATCCTTTGGCAACAATGTGGGGTTAGCACTGCTGGGGAAGGGGTCTTGGTGTCACCGTCAACAGGGATGGGAAAGCAGTGCGTAATAAATACAGGTATCTTGTTGTTTTATCCAAGAGAAGGAAATGTAACATAGAGCAAGTGGCTTCCGAATCCATTGATCACATAGGATAATCCTTTCAGAGGCATAAAATAATTATCATATGGGATCCACACATCCACCCACCCCCTCCCACACCCTTTTCTCACCCTTCTGAGTTATTGGTCATTTACACTTTTAAAAACTAGGTTTATCAAACTACCCCAAAGCACTAAAAAAATATTTCCAAAGGTTTTTCTCAAAACAAAGGGGGGGGGGGACACATACAAACTAAACAAAACAAAACCAGAAAGTCTGCATGAAAATCAAGCACTCAGAAGGAAATACTAGCAGCAAAGTAATATAAATGCCTTGAGTCCACTCTGTCTTGAGTCATTGATTATTAAAAATAACCTCCAACCAGCATGGGCAACTGCTGATGAACTGTCTAGTGTAGCACTGGCCCCAGCCTTTCACAAAGCTGATCTGAACAGTAAATCCTGTCCATGGCTGCTGCATGAACTCATGGTCATTTGGTCTCTGCAAGCTGTACGCCTTCTCATAGTCAAAAGCCTTGATGGAAAAACCTGGAAACACTTTGTGAACCAGCAACATCCTGGAATTGGGGTTGTCCAGTGTGGCTGATTTGATGAAGATGGGGTAACTGCTGCGGTTGTACACCCACACGCCGTCCACTTCCTTGGTGAGCTGGATGCCGTAGCCGATCTTGCTGCGCACCTTCTGCACCAGTTGGCTTTTGTTGTCTGAGTTGAGCTGTCCGAGGCAGAAACCATTCCCCTGAGGTAGATCATAGAAGATATCCAGGGAGGGCTCTTGGACAGAGTACAGCCGACCCACACGTGTCTTCTCTTCCCAGTATGCCACTATGCACCAATGTGACCGATCCCCTGGCTCCTGAAGAACTTGGGAATCTACAGAATGGGAGAAAAAAGGAAGAAAAAGAGAAATTTAGCACCAAAAGGGGTAATACAACCCAAAAGTGACACAATGCTAGCAGGTCATTGCCTGCTAATGTGTTCATGACGCTCTCTACGCACAGACCAACACCCATGGCACATCCACCATTTCTAAAAGCAATGTTATTAGGACCATTTAAGTCAATCCAGATTTGGGGAATTCCTGTGCTATTTCAGTGCCTAATTCTAGTTAGAATTATGAGTCCTAAATCATCATGTCCACCTTCAAAAGTGGCCTGAGACCCACCAGCAGCATCCATGGTGCAGTCATCCGCACTCAAACCATCACCAGGACCACCTTCAGTGGCACTAGGAGAGATGAGATGCTCTAGCCAGCTGCATTTACCAAGACCAAACACCCTAAATGTCCTTATTTTCACCCACCAGACAGTGGATCCACTTCCATAACTATCTACTAGACACAGATGCTGAGAAAAAATGATGTGCTGCTAAGAAAACCACATTGAAGGTCACCCCATGGGACCAGAGGGGGCATGGACTCACCTACTCTAGTTCACAGGGCTTTTCCCTACCCATAGCCAGAGCCTGGGTGATGGAGAGGATGGAGACATTGTATGATGCCCCAACTTGTGGGAAGCACTAAGAGATGGATGGGACCAAAAATCTCCTACTTCTTAACAAAAATGGCCTAACCTCCTCCAAAATTAATTCATGTAGCCTTTTTTTTTACTTCCTTGTGCATAGCTATCCTGTGCAAGCAGGAGGGATACAATGTAGCAGAAAAAAGCAAAGTGGGGGGAGGGGGGGCTGAGAAATGTGAAAGGCCCATTTTCCTCATGGAGGATCCCTAGCAGCCTGGCACTACTCAGCGGGTAATTTGTTCCAGCCTTGGTAGTCATATTAAGACCTGGGAACTATTCATCTCTGTAATTGCATTAAAAAAAAATATCAAGCTTGGTATGCAAGTGCTACCAAAATAATCCCCTGCAGTATGGGAGCAGATATGGTAATGGGAATAGTGGGTGACCCAGCACCCCAAAGCTCTTTCTGTGGACCCCCCAAACCCCTTTGCCCAGCATAAGCAATGTCAGCGACATGTTGGCTGCCCCCTTTTCTTTATTTTTTGGTATTAATAAGCCAATTTCCCCAGTGCAGGCATTTTTCTTCTGTCTCTGAGTTGTGCTTCAAGCCCTGCACTGTGCTTTTAAGAGAACAAACACAAAACCCAGCCACACACTTTTAATTTCCTCATTTCTATACCAGTGGGGGAAATATTTCTCCAATTGCAGGAGGCAGCTACTAAAAATGGGTCTGGCTGTGTATGCCCCAAAATAGGGACCCTCACTCCTGGGTGAAAGTGGGGATGGGAGTTCCAGCAGTGGGGGGATAGTCCCTGGGACAGCATTCCTCAAGTGCGTCCCAGTTTGTCCTTCCACCTCCCCTTTTCAGTGCCTCCCAAGGCTTTGTTGCCAATAATTTTATATCCTGCTGAAATCTGGCACCACTCAAGGGAATGAAGGGAGGATAAGGTGGGTGGTTTGAGTTACCTCTCCCCTAACCCAAACAGGGTGCTCCCAGTTGGTCAAGAAACATCCCCAGAATAGTGTTTCCTCCACCCATTAAGGAGGGTGATGCTCATGAGACAGAGGAATTTGGGGGGCTGCCCTTCAGTCCATGGGGGGGAGGGATACTACTGAATACAGAGGGAGAATGCTCCTTTATCCATCCTCATCTGGACCAGCCATCACTTCCCTCCCTCCAACTGCCTGCCAGTGATGCTCAGAGCTTTTGGGGTTTTGTTTTACAACAGTTGAGGGAATTTTGGAGCAACACATTGAACATACTGAAATTCTTATAGGTTTTTATTTATTTGGACATAAAAGCATCCCTTTCAGGAGGCAGTGGGGGGAGGAAAAGCCTTTTTCACTTGATATTTGTGCTTGCATTAGTGAAGACCACTTAACAAGTAGCTCATTGCTGCTAACAAAGAGTTATTTAATTGCCAGAACATTAAAAAAACAAACAAAATCCCAAACCACAAAAAACCAACTGCCTTGGCAATGAATGAACAGACCTTTATGGAGGGCTGGAAGTTCATTAATGAATTCCACTAGATTTTTCAATGATATGGGGTGACCAGACCTCAAGGACGAATCTTAGGTAATCTGGGATGTTTGAGTTTTTTTTAAGGAGCTGATGCCAGCACACAGTATAAATATGCCAGAGCCTCTTTCATTTGTGGACTTTGGCTGTTGACTGGATGTCTAGTCAAAAAGACATGAGAATATAAGGGTTGAGCTTGGATAAGTAGGCTCAGGCCTCCCTGCCACCAAAGACACTTTTCATGGTTGTTGGGACCCCAGCAGAGCTTCCCTGCTCCCACCCACCTCCCCGATTCTGGCATCCACTGGGAAAAGAGGTGGGAAAAGCCAGTAGCATAATTTGGGCAGCAGAGGCAGGAGAGGAGGAAAAAAATGGTGCAGAGATGATTCCTACAGTGATGGACATTTTTTCCCCAAAAGGCTTTTTTGGTGGCAATGAGCATAGATCTGAGCAAATGAAGCAAATAGACAGATTTCACCACAAAACACATGACTGTGTTCCTCCTGTGCAACCTGGAGTCATGGCAGTGACCCACTATCCAACTCCCATCTCTGTCTGCTGCCAACTCATACAAAAAACCCAGATCTCAGGAAATTCGCAGCCACATCACTTAATACTTTGGGATTCTTGTTTGAGTTTAAAGCATTGTGTTTTACAAGCTCCTTGGAGCAAACACATCCCTTTCTAAATGCCTGGAAAACTCCCAGCAAACTGGGAATGTTCCCATATTCCAGCAAACTGATAATGTTTAATGCTATGAACATCTGCACTATTATTTTATTATTAAGCATCCCTCCATTTGCTGCTATCACTAGGTTAGGATTTTCCATGGTTTCACAGAATCACAGAATCAATTAGGTTGGAAAAGACCTCTGAGATCATCGAGTCCACCCTATAACCAAACACCACCATATCAACTAGACCATGGCACTAAGTGCCATGTCCAGTTTTCCCTTAAACACTTCCAAGGATGCTGACTCCACCACCTCCCTGGACAGCCCATTCCAATACCTATCACTCTTACTGTGAATAACTTATTTATAATAGCCAACCTAAACATCCCCTGGCACAGCTTGAGGCTATGTCCTCTCATCTGGTTGCTAGTTGCCTGGGAGAAGAAGCTAATGCCCATCTGGCTACAACCTCCTTTTCAGGGAGTTGTAGAGTATGATAAGGTTCCCTCTGAGCCTCCTTTTCTCCAGACCAAACACCCTCAGCTCCCTCAGCTGCTCCTCATAGGACTTGTGCTCCAGACCCTGCACCAGCCTTGCTGCACTTCTCTGGACCCACTCTAGCACCTCAATGCCTTTTTTGTAGTGAGGCGCCCAAAACTGGACACAGCACTCAAAGTGTGGCATCACCAGTGCCGAGTACAGGGGGACAATCACTTCCCTGGTCCTGCTGGCCACACTATCTCTGATACAAGCCAGAAGGCCATTGGCCTTCTTGACCACATGAACACACGCTGGCTCATGATCAGCCAGCTGTCAACCAGCACCCCCAGGTCCTTTTCCACTGGGCCACTTCTCAGCCATTCTGCCCCCAGCCTGTAGCGCTGCATGGAACTATTGTGGCTGAAGTGTAGGACATGGCACTTGGTGTTCTTAAACCTCATGCTGTTGGTCTCAGCCCATCTATCCAGGTCCCTCTGCACGGCCTTCCTAGCCTCCAGCATACTGAGACCCTCTTCCAACTTGGTGTCATCCACAAATTCACTAAGTGTAGAGTTGATCCCGTCACCCAGATCATCAATAAAGATGTTAAACTGTACTGGGCCCAACATTGATCCCTTAGGGGGCACTGCTAGTGACTGGCTGCCAACTGGATGTGGCACCATTCACCACCATTCTCTGGGCCCGGCTATCCAGCCAGTTCTTAACCCAGCAAAGAGTACACTTGTCCAAGCTGAGGGCTGCCAGCTTTTCCAGGAGTATGATATGGGAGACAGCTTCGCTGAAGTCCAGGTAGACAACATCCACAGCCTTCCCTTCATCCACCAGGCGGGTCATCTGGTCATAAAAGGAGATAAGGTTGGTGAAGCAGGACCTACCCCTCCTAAATCCATGCTGGCTGGGCCTGTTCCCTTTGTTGTCCTGTAGGTGCTGTGTGATCACACTCAGGATGATCTGCTCCATAACCTTGCCAGGCACTGAGGTCAAGCTGACAGGCCTGTAGTTTCCCAGATCCTCCTTCCAGCTCTTCTTATGGATGAGCATCACACTGGCCAGCTTCCAGTCATCTGGGACCTCCCTGGTCAGCCAGGACTGATGATAAATTATGAAGAGTGGCTTGGCGAGCTCTTCCGCCAGCTCCCTCATCACCCTAGGATGGATCCCATCTTGTCCCATAGACTTGTGAGCATCTAAGTGGCTATGCAGGTCTCTAACTGCTTCCTCCTGGATTGCAGGGGGTCTATTCCGCTCCCCATCCCTGTCTTCCAGTTCAGTGGGCTGGTTGTTCTGAGGATAATCGGTCTTACTGTTGAAGACTGAGACAAAGAAGGTGTTAATTACCTCAGCCTTTTCCTCATCTTTGGTAACTATAGTCCCCCCTGTGTCTAATAAAGAATGGAGATTTTCCTTGGCCCTCCTTTTGTTATTAATGCATTTATAAAAACACTTTTTATTATCCTTTACAGAAGAGGCTGGATTAAGGTTTAATTGAGCTTTTGTCTCTCTAATTTTCCTTCTGCATGACCTAATGACATCCTTAAACGCTATCACTTCCTGAGTTACCTGCCCCTTTTTCCAAAGGTGATACACCCTCTTCTTTTCCCTGAGTTCCTGCAAAAGCTCCCTCAGGGCTCCAGCAGGCTCCCTTCAGCATATTGTGCAAGCTTATTATGAGATGAAAAAAAAAAAAAAAAGGGACTGAAAGAAAAGTGACTCTGATCTCATGAATTTAGGGAATTAGTTGTATTGATCACTCATAGTTTGGTCTACAGAGAACAGCCATCTGCAGCAGAAAGCAGTTCTGCACAGAGGGGAAGAAATCAAGGCAATAACTTGATGCCCCCAAAGTCTTTGGGGTAACATTGCTTGGAAATTTGGTGCAGATGTTCATCACCAGTGATGCCCCAGCACAACCACATTATTCAATTTTTTTTCCCATATGTTTTATGTGTTCCTGAATTTTCCTGAGTGGCTCACCTGACTTGACCAGTTACTTCCCAATACACCAACCAGTACAAGAGGTTGTGAGGGTTCCCACCACCTGCCTCAACCCTTACAAACACCAAATTCTGCCCAAAATCACTCAATAAAAGGCCACAGCCAGGATTTCTCTAGCGTTGAGTGTGCTCATGCTGCCTGTGGGCTTGGAGTATCATCATGGTCTGGGCAGAGATGCTGCAGAAACTGCTACATCCATACAGAAATCCTGGAGGATGAGACACCAAAGTGATAACCACAAAAAATATTAAAAGCTGCTGAAACCAAGAAAGTCCAGATGAAGGTGAGTGTGGGAGATTCACACCATGGAAACACCCTAATTTATCAGTAATAGCTCCATGCTTGGTTCTCCCAAGCTGTGGCAGGAGGACACCTCTCCCATCAATTGGAAGTGGCAGAAAAATTCTGGTATGGCTTTTCTCCTCGACACATGAACGCTTTTAAGATGATGAAACCATGTCATCTGTTGTTGCAGGCACAGGGCCTGCAAGGCCTCCCTGGTGGTCATCAGCCTAATATAGGAAATGCTTAGTCATGAGGATTGGACATGGGAGGCCCCTTTTCTGCCCCCAGACCCTTGCTTATCTCTCTGTAAGACTATAGGTCATAATCGCCTCAATCCTTACCATTGGACAATTTCCAAAACCCCTAAACCCTATAAAAACCCCTACTTCTCTCCAGTCTGGCAGAAGAGCTGTCACTGATCCCCTTCGCAGAAGAAACCAATAAAGGACATCTCTGTGGAACTTCATACAGCCTCCTCCTCTCTCTCCCTGCATCTGCTGCTGGGGCACTTGGCAAGCAAAGAGCTGAAATCACTAAAGAGCTAGAAATCACCTAAGAGCTGAAATCATTAAAGAGCTCAACTGCTTGCCAAGATTGCCTGTGGCTGGGAGATGCCTGGGGGGCACGGACAGGCGGTGCTGAACAGGACCTCTCTATCCATCGCTATCCAGCCATATGTGGCAGCCAACCGGGGATATCCCGAAACCCTGGCTCAGGCCCCCGCATTAATCTGTACTTTGTCTTCCAAGCTCCAGTAGTTTTATTAGGAGTTTAGGAAGAAAAAGTGCTGTGTTTTTCATTCAGGAAAAACCAAAATATTTTATCAAAATTGAATTTTAATTTTAATTTTAATTTTA
>WBNO01017416.1:263-20359 GCA_013400575.1 Peucedramus taeniatus
ATGTTGCATAACTCTTTTATTCTCTTTGTTCTCTTACCAAAGTAAGAGAAACTTTGGCCAGCTGCAGGTTGGCATTTCTTCTGCTGACCACTGTTGAGTTGTTTGCAGCTATCTCTGGTACCCATTTCTTCTCTCCCCAGTCCTGAGCTCCTCTGCTCTGCCTCCTGCCTCTCAAGGTCTCTGATACTGTGCCAGGATTGAATGTCTCTACATGACATCATTGTGCTAACGCTGAAAATATCTCATTCTGCACAAAAGAATTACTTTTATAGTCAGTACAACCTCTATAAAATTATGATTGCATCATTGTCATGGTTTAACCCCAGAAAGCAAAGGTGAACCAAACCAGCCACAGCTGCCTGATCAGGTGAAGAAAATTTCTATTTCAGCTAAACCAAGAAAAAAAACCAAATCTGCAGGTTGGGCAATGCAAGTTTATACAGGCAAATCCAACAAGCCTCAGTCCCCAGGCCTGGCCAGCTCAGTACAAAGCCTGTGGCCTCCTACCAGCAATAATGTGCTACAGGAGTGTGCAGTTAGGATTGTAAAGGTTCAAAATATTATCAGTAAAAAACCTCAGTGTGGGCTTGCCTGTATTTACACAGTAAATACAAAATAACTCTTCACAGCCCAGTTAAAATACATATTCTGTCTACTGCTGAAGTTTCTGATCAAGTTAAAAAAAATCCATATGAAGAGTTTTGTGACGCAAATTTTTGAGTGTACTCAGGCCCAAAATTTCCTCTGAGGCACAAAGCTTGACAGATAATTCAGGACATTTAGAAATTTTGTTTTTGTCTTATACCCTTAAGACAGCTAAAAAAGTTTTTAGGAAAAGCTGTCAATCACTGAGTTTAGTGCTGGACTAGGATTTAACAGTGCTTTTCCTTTTCAGGAATTGTGAATAATGATCACTAGCTTCAAAGACACTAAAAACTAAAGTTTTCCTGATGATTTACGAGATTATTAATATTTTCTCACAACGTTCCATAATAGCTAGAATGTAGTGGGCTGGCAACCTCCAAAGTGTTTGCAGAAACATGAAAATTTATGCTACATGAAAATGAAAATCTTTAATTCTCTTTTTTTCACATATTTTCCACTGCAATGACCCAAAACATTAAATTTTAGCAATACCAAGCTGCAGTTTCCCCCCAGTCAGTTAACTAAGCTTTCTTTCTACAATGCTTTTCCTGTTGTCTAGGTCTATCTAATTTCCAAGGCTGTGAGCCAAATGACACTTGCAGAGAACTTTGCTTTGCCATGGCTCAGTGAGTGTCTAATAACCAGACAGAATAACACACTATTTTTGCTAAACACATCTTGTGCAGGTTCTCTCTCTATATATGGCCTAATTTCTCAAATACACCTTACTGAGTATTTGCCAAAGTGTGTCAAGGAAAAGCTGAGTTATGCTTTTAATTTTCTCTAATTGCACAGGGCTAAAACAGCATTTGTATAAAAAAAGCCTTTGATGAAAGTGTGAATTACTGCTTTTCCTTTGCTGGCTATCATCCTGGATTCACTTTCAAAGGCAAGCACCAGTGTTAGCCTCAAAAGGTGCACTGCCAGCCACAGTTTTAATGCTTTGCAGAGAGTTAATATTACACAGGGTCTGAAGAAAGGACCTGCCAGTCAATTTGTCTGGGAATCTGTATGTCTTCGTAATCTGTTATCAATTAAAAGAAACTAATCAAATCACGACCTCTCAGTCTTCCCTTCTAATGGTGTAAAGAGGAAAGCAGTTCTAAATGCTTATCCTATTAAATATTCCATTGAATGATTTAATAAGTTAAATAAAGCTGTCTATTCTTTCCTGATAAGTGGTCTTTACTTTTAGAAACAAAATACCATATATTCAATCCACATTTACAAAAAGATTGATATAGTTTCAAATAATGATGTGGTAGACTGAAGAGCAGTGGGTGTGCTAGGAAGCAATGAATGGTTGCAATAAAATCTATTAACAAAATGGCAAAATCTGCCCTGAGTTTTGTAGTTACCAGCACAGCATAGAAGAATGAAAATAGCTCTCCTTAGCCTCAGATTCACATGGTCTGTTACACTTTTTCCATGCCAAACGTAGAAGGCACCTTGCCATAAGAAGCTCAAGCAATACAGATAAAAGAATTTTGATTAATTTTATCAATTGTAAAATACTGATCTGAAAATGGTATACAGAGCTGGGTTCTCAATTACTGCTCACCAACA
The DNA here is from genome assembly GCA_013400575.1 of Peucedramus taeniatus. Taxonomy (NCBI): domain Eukaryota; kingdom Metazoa; phylum Chordata; class Aves; order Passeriformes; family Fringillidae; genus Peucedramus; species Peucedramus taeniatus. Next base: position 2,475 of record WBNO01017416.1, read on the forward strand.
TTTTTCATTCTATCACTTCATTAACTTAAGATGTACCAGAATTATTCAGACACAGTTTAGTTCTTCAGAACCATGGTAAAAATAAAATGCAATTGAGATATAAAGCTGCATTTTACTAAAGAAATCTTTCTTTTCTTCTCTCTCTCTCTTTTCTGTTTTTTTGGTTTGTTTGTTGGTTTGTTTGTTTTTGTTGTTGTTGTTGCCTATGGGTTTAGGCTCATTTCCACTTTTAAGCCTAGAATTGAAAATAGTATAATCAGTCTTTATTATACCATGGCATTCAGAATTGACAATAACCATGAAGATCATATTCTGGTGTCAATGCATTTCTCTGATTTACATACACAGATTCAGATGTGAAAAAACTTTGAAATCTAATTCGAATTACATGTGATTCACACAGCAAGCCAGGTAGGTATTTTGTCAAAAAAATGCAGTTTCTAAGATAATTATATTAGAAACTGATCTCTATTTGGACTAAAAAGCAGACAGGTAGCTTAATGTATACTGAATGCCAACTTAATGGAAAGGTTGTTTTATATCAACAGAGCATATAAAGCTAAAACAATTGTTTGTAACTGAAACTTTGTTTACATCCATGCTGAAAACTGTGGTGCATAGTTCTCATGGAATTGTTCTTGGCTATTTGATTCAATGACAAATATGAGTGACAGCAATATATTCTAATGTGAGAAAAATTAGCATCAGCTAATTTTACCACTGTTGAGAGCTGCTGAGCTGAACTAGCTGGGCAGGCAGCACATCTCTGTTTTCATTATGGGATACCAAAGTGTGGCATTATTTCAAATTATTCTTCAGAAGTTTCAAGAAATCTAATTTTGATTCTTTAAAATTTGGACATCATTAGGGTCTCATAGCCTACTCTTTCTTTAGGTGTGAAGGTACATTCAGAGGGTGATTTTTCCCAACCAAAATCAGTATTTTCAGGATAGTCTCATACTTTAGGTTAACCTGAGTATCAGATTTTGGTCCTCTAATCATTGTTCTTATATCCAAGGTCAGGCAGAAACTTCAGATATACTTAGGCCTCTTTTCACATAATTCTTTCCACTGGACACAGAGGAAGACACAGAGAAACCTCCCTCTTCAGCTTTAGGGTTCAATTATCAGCCATACGAAGGCAGTTAACAGCTGTAAAATGCTGATGCATTGATAGTTCTTGCAAAATATTTTTGTCCCATCCCACTCATAGTTAACTGTCTAGAAGTGTTTTCTTCATCTGCCCAATTGCATTTTTAGGTGGTCTGTGAGTAGTTCAAAAGCTATTTAATAAGGATCAAAAGGATAGGTCACAGCAGATTCACACTTTGTATCATGCATGCAATAAAACATGGATGGTGCCTTTGTTTCATCAGTGTGTGAAAAGTTTGATTATTTCAGAAATTTGAGACACATTAGAAAATTCTGTCTCTGGTAGGCTGCAGTGTCATCTCACTGATGAAATGTTCAAATCTCTCTCTGTTAAGAATACATTGAGGCAAATTTAGGTGCACACACACACAAAAAGGCCAACATGAGATATTACATAGTACCTATGAAAAATGGCATAGATCTTCTCTTTAGCTGTACTTTCCTGAAATTCATCTCACAATTTGTCCTCTTTGCCTTTGTGTCTTCTCCATCCTTATTTTCTGTACAGTATTATAGAGAGTAGCTGAAAGCTTGTGAGTATCCTTATTTGTTATTTACTGCAGAGGTAGTTACAGCTGGCTTTGTGGTTTGTTATTTCTCAGCAAAATTCTCCTTGACACTTCAGTTCTTAGCTTTATAACTTACAAATTCTTGTAGTTCACTTTCTTGCTTCCCTGTGAGGTTTTTAAAGCTTGGCTACCTCTGCATAACTTAAGTACTCTTCTATCTATGATAATTACTCATCTGAAGCATAAACAGTCCTCCACTCTAGGTTAAGCTGGTGTCAGCATGCTGTGTTGGCTGGAGTCTTGCTCGTGTTTGTCTTCACTTATGTTCAAAGACCAGACCTTCCAAAATGCTGTGGGATAGCCTGTGCAGACCTCCACATGCTCACCTCTTTTGTTCAGCCTTCCACAGAGCATTTCAGAGCTAAGTGGAAAGTTTTTATTTGGCTTTCCCTGTTTTAAAGTACACATGTACTGGCTTTCTTGGAAGTCTACAATGTTTCACTTGTCTCAAAGGGCTCCTGGCAGAATCCTTCAATGTCATTTTTGTGTTTAACACATGACTTGGCAACAACTTCTGTTTGCATGGTTGGGATGAGGCTTTAAACACTTTGAGGTTAAAGGATCTTTCAATAGTGGGTGGGCATATTGTGTAATTCTCTTTCACAGAAATTACATTTTCATATCTAAATCCTACTTAGTCTGCATTAAAAGGTCCTTCCATCATCACAATAGCTTTCAAGTATTCTGGGTGGCAACTCTAATAAATAAATCATGGAAGCAAACTATATTTATAAAAAAGCTTTTTTTTCTACTATAAAATCATAAGATATCTACAAGCTTTATAAACTATACTGAAATTGTTAATGATGCAATAGAGACATGTTTTTGATTGTTTGGTTTTTCTTCCACCTCCACAGCTGGTCATGGGTAGTACAATCAAGTCAAACAATGATATTTACTAAAATGCAACATCACCAAGCCTTAGAGACTGTAAAACATATATTATGTCCAAGAAACCCTTCACCAAAAATAGGAATAAATTGAAGAAAAGCAGTTTCTTAGTGCTGATCTGTACTTGGGTAATTTTCAGAAATTCAGTTTTGTTCTCATGTATACCTGTAGCACTTTACATGATCTGAGCCTGATAAAGCAGCTTTTGTACTGTAGTCCTTTATAAAATGGGCTCAACCTGTATTTTTGAATCATCAATTAAATAAAATCAGAAACTGCCAAACAAAAACTCTAATAAAAGCCTGCATGTCTAGATATGTCATAAGAGCCAGATGAAGGCTCACACAATGGAATCTGATTGTATGGCTACTCAGAAAAATTCCTATTGGATTTGGAGAATTAAACCTTATTGGGAGGCTGATTATTGCTAAAAAAACTGCATAAAATTCTGAAGCCATGATATAACATCATTTTCTTTAAGGAGAAAAAAAAATGAAAGGAAAATAATCACAGAATCATGAAACGTGCTGAGTTGGAAGGGACCCAGGAGGATCGAGTCCAACTCTGGGCCCTGTGCAGATCAGCCCCAAGAATCTCCCCATGTGCCTGAGGGCATTGTCCAAACACTTCTAGAACTCTGTCAGGCTGGTGCTGTGACCACTGCCCTGGGGAACCTGTTCCAGTGTTCAACCAACCTCTGGGGGAAGAACCTTTACCTGATATCCCACCTAAACCTCCCCCAACACAACTTCAGGCCACTCCCTCAGGTGCTGTCACTGTCACCAGAGAGAGGAGATCAGAGCCTGCCCCTCCTCTTCCCCTCCCAAGGAAGTTTTAGCTGCAGTGAGGTCTCCCCTCAGTCTCCTCCAGGCTGAACAGAACAAGTGACCTCAGCTGCCCATACTTTTCTCAAGGCCCTTCACCATCTACGTTGCCCTCCTTTGGACAAAAAAAACCAGCAAAACCCAAAAAAGCAGTTCTGGATGCCTCAGTGAAGATAAATAGTAACAAAAATGAAATTTATTAATTAAAATTCTACTCGGCTATAAATTTTTAATTGGAATTTTGAATAATATCAAAGTTCTGCTGAGAAGTAAGGTAAGAGGTAAAGAGTTGACCAGGAAATGTAGATAATTTAAACATGGCTAATATGTCTGGTAGATAATCAGTAGCCCAGCATCAGAAAGGGTGATAGATTGTTTTACTGACATCTAGGACTTGACAGAATTTAATTTAAAGTTTATTAGTCTTTTATAAACTGAACTTAATTATAAACAGTGACCAAATAACCACAGTAATTAAACATCAGGTGGCCAATCCTGCTCACAGATCACAAAATCTTCCTGCCACAAGTCTTTGTATTGCTGAGCTCACCAGGGGGAAGTAAACATCTGGAAGCCTCAAACTAAAGCAAACATTTCTGATGGTGAATCATAGCTCAGCAAGCAGAGTATGAAATAAATTCTAGTCTTCATTCTGCCATCTTTGTTATTTTTAAGGAGTGAACTTTTAATTGAAATAAGAAGATCAGAGACTTCTAACAAGAGATGCAAGTTAGGAATATATAAACATCTCCACATAGTGGAACCTACTAGTTCCACCATTAAGAACTACACTGGCAGAGGTTTATGTCATTCTTAATGATTTCTGTAAATACACATCAGCATTGCTATACAGTCACATTATCAGTCACACATTCCACTCCACAGCAGCTTTTTGTGGTTTTAGGGTATTTTTATTTTATTTTCCAGACAAATCTGCTCTGTGCCCAAGACAGTGAAACCATCATTTCTACAGCTCTATAATTCCAACACAGACTGGATCTTGTTAGAGAATGGTGTTATATACTGAAACATGCAGGACAATAAACACTCTTTTGGTAGTGATTTTCAAATGCCATTGTGCAACCACAATCTATTAATATTATTATTTAAATGTACGAGATGGAGGAGAGATGAGAAGAGAAAAGAAGAGGAAGAGAAGGGAAGGGAAGGGAAGGGAAGGGAAGGGAAGAGAAGAGAAGAGAAGAGAAGAGAAGAGAAGAGAAGAGAAGAGAAGAGAAGAGAAGAGAAGAGAAGAGAAGAGAAGAGAAGAGAAATATTCAAGCTAATTTAAATGATCACAAACAGTGATAAAAAGAGAGCTTCATACAGCTCAGTTTTTGCTTCTACTTCTGCAGGACCCTATCTGACTCTCCATTGCAGGATATATTTTATTTAATGTAGATATCTCCAGGTCAGCTTCTTCTCCAGGTTTCTTCAACAATCTAACTTTTCTAGGTAGTTGCATGCTTAGAACTTTATTTCCTTGTTGAAAACCACAGAAATGTAATTCTTGCCATTTATTCCATGGACAGGATTTTTTTTTTAAATTCAAGTCTTTCAATACAGATCTCTAAAGTAATTTGTCTCTATCAATCTACAGACTCTATCTCCTTTGAAGTTTAGACTTGCAGCAGATTCAAAGCATTCCCAGAGTGTAAAGAAAGATTTTATAAGGCAATAGCATGATGACATATAAAATATGGGAGAGGAGAGAGGGAGGAGCAGAAGAGCTGGCAACGAATATGAGCCCCTTTTTTAGAAAAAAAATTAAATACCTTAATTTTTATTGTATAATTGCTTACTTTGGGCAAATGGGATAGAAATGAAGGGAGTCAAAATAGCAGATTAAATGTTTATATGAGTTATGAAATGCTTTGTGCCTACAGCAGCTCAGCACTTCCAGGATGAAAGGATTTGAGCCTCAGTGTGGAGCCAGTCATTGTCAATGCATCTCATACACAGGAATAAAGCTAGATAAAAGACAGGTGAGCACCAAGGCAGAAACACTGAATGGAAATGTTTACCCTGTAAGATAAGAAAAAATTAGATACAGAATAGACATTATATTTAAAAGTATTCTTGTTTTATAGTATATGGAAATATTAAGCTAAAGGGAATGGCAGCAGCAGGAAGTATCACTTCAAAACTCAGTAAGTGGTAAACAAGGTTTCCCTTTATGGAATTAAACCAAAAATCATAAGCAGCAATCCAAAGTAAGAAGAGTATTAACTATTTAAGCACAAAGGATAGCTTAATTTCTTGCATATCAAATAAATTGGTACTTGTGCTTAATTTTATGGGGTGATATTTTCATTTATAAGCCTCTGTTATATATATTTAAATTTTAAAAAAGATATATTGTATAAGCAATACTGAACCATCAAAAATCACAAAATATTTAGACTGGAATGAACTGGCCCTCATGAGCACTTTCACCACAGTTTTGCCAGGGACTAAGTTGTGACTGAGCAGCCAATGGTTTCCTGGACTCTCCTTGTCCATCCAGATCAGGAGCAGTACATTCACTTTTTCTGTGTCCATGAGCTTAAAAAACAAACCTTCTGCATCACCTACCTATGAGCCCTCATGGTCTGCTCTTTGCAGCTGATAAGCCATTACTTTGCCTTTAGCATCCTTCACCAGTTGCAAATCAAACCAAATCTAGGTTTGTTCTTCCCAGTTCCATCCCTATGTGATCCTTCTACATTCCTCATGGGCAGACCCACCCTGCTTCTGCCCTCTCCACATTTTCTCTTTGCCTTTCCTCTGTCATCCTCCATTCAGCTAAGCTGGCATCCTGCTGTTCTTCACAGGGAGTTTCTCGTAAATAAACAGTTCTATATTACAATAGGCTGTTTTTCACAGCTTTCAGTCACAGGGGCAGATACTGACATCAGTTAAGCTGCTTAAATCCACTGAGTTCAGTGAAGGTACTCAGTTTGTGCCAGCTCCAAATCTGGGTCATTCACAGAGTTTAAATCAATTACAATTTACAGTGTGAAATGATGTTGTTCATGAAATACTGTGCAAAATGTATTTACAATGTTTTTTATGCAGTACTTTGATATACGAGTTGATACACTGAAGCACTGAAGTAAGAATATGTGATTCTGTAAAATACATGACTGCAATTTGCAATTTATTCCCTAGGCTGGATTTTGTGTGTGTGTATGTGTGTGTTAGAGCATTTATTAGAATTATTTATTAGCATAAAAAATCGAATTACATATTAGAATAATAATTTCTGTTTTAGTTTGAAAATGAATTTTTAGTCCTTTTTATAGTCATGGGATACAAGTAAATCTATCCTAAACATGTGCTACATCCTTCTTAGTAGTATGGGTCTGCATACATCTACAGGCACAGATATAAAATTATCTTCTCTGAATGTTCAGAAAATGGAAGTTGCTTACATATCCTCCACAATATTTTTTCAGTCTATGGCATAATATCATATTACTGCAATTGTGGTTTTTGCACACATAGTTCTCCATTTGAACAAAACAATAATGGTCTGCAGAATTTTGCAATTGTAAAATTAAGTATTCAATGGCATATAATGGATCTTTATATGTGAGAAAAAAATCAGTGTCTCTCCCTATTATGTTGTTCTATAGCTAAAAATTTTTTTCTGTTCCGTACAAAACCAATGTAATACAGAGCTTGAGGAGATCATATTCATACTCACCATGTCTAATTGCAATGTTGCATCATAGTAATTTTACTTCTTTAAAAGATTTAGAATTATTCTTATTATTTTTATCCACCTATTAGTTGACATCAGAAGCCTGTTTGTGTTGACAGCAAAGATAGCCTTGCATCTGATGGAATCAGATTTACTAAAAATGCTCCAATCTACACCTCTAGCTGTGAGACATTATTGAGAATCGTTTTTTTCAGTGTAATTACTGTTATTATTCATATATACCTGGCAGCATATGTAACCAGTATATTTTTTACTGATTGTAATTATAGAGTAGGATTTTTAAAAAGGGCTAATTTAATCTTTAAAATAAATATAATATGAAATTCTGAATAAACTTATTATAACAGAATTATAAACCATCATTTACTGTTGCCATTAGATAATAAGTTTACATTATCAAATGAAACTGTACAGATTTTTAAAAATGGATATTTTCTGTATATCTGGTTCTATAAAATTTACTGTTTTCTCAATTTCTACCAGTAGCAGTTCAGCTTACAAAAGCTGGCCACTTCCAATATCCAAATATGAGTCTCTCAAACAGGGAGTCTGTGCAGTTATTGTCCAAAACATGTAAACACTGGCAGCCTGTTCATTAACACAAATCTTTTACAAATAACTGTGTCAGTACCTGTGGAAAACCAAGTTAATTTATGACATTAAGATTATACATACTGGGAGACAGGTCAATGCAAAACATGGAAGAAATCTGACAAAAATGGATTGCTTGGCAAATACAGGAATAGTAACAATAAAAAGAATAATGATAATAATAATTTTTAAAATTGCCTTTGCACCTTCTCAGCAGTGCTGAAAGGAGAGCAGTTGTTTATCTCCTGCCTGGTTTGCTCCCAGGTGTACTTTTATGCATTTCTCTGAACACATCACATCTCCTGCCCTGACAGTGGTGAGCAGCACCTCTGCAGGCAGCAGGAGCCCGTGGGGCTCCCCAGGGAGGGATTGTGCAGGACAGCTGTGGAGCCTGCTCAGCCTCAGCCCGGGGCTGAACACAGCTCTCCCTGACACACTATTCCAACGAGACTAATGCTGCCAGAGTTTTGGCAGCTCGACCTTAACACTGCAACCTCTCAGCCTGCACTCCTCATCAAAAAAAGACCCCAAAGTGCCCTAAATTCTTTAACAATTGCCCTGTGTCCAGATCCATTTAGTGAGTTTAAATCAAAGCAATCCTCACATAGAAATATGCCACATTTAACTAATGGATGCTTTACTCCTTATTAAAATTAAAATTACATTCCCATTATTAATAATCTGCAAAAAATATATCAGCAATTTCCATGTTCACTAGCAGGCAGTAATATAAAAATACATTAATATTTTATTGATGTTTGCCTTTTATTTTTGCTGTTTACAGCATTTGCCTCAGTTGTCACAAATTGTCTTCTATGGCCTGGGGAAGTGTGGGTGGGGGTGGGGGAATAATGCCCTTACACATCAGGTACTGTTGTGAAAAAGATGGGAACATAGTGTATTATTTTTTGACAAATACCTGTAGGAAGAACATAAAACAATTGAGTTAATGACTTGACTCAAAGAAAATTAATTTAGAGAAGGTGATAGGACAAATTTCATCCTTCATTTTCATGAAATGAAAAATTTCATGTTTTTTACAGATGGCACATGAGAACATTATGCTTAATTTGTGAGTTATCCTTTCATCTTGCTTCCCTACCAACACAAAAAGTCTTTGGGGTTTCTGGAGTTATAAATCAACAACTGCCACTGTTTAATTTTACACAGAGGTGCAATGAATGAACCTATTTCCACCTACATTTTTGGAATCAACTCGCTTGGCTTCAGCAATATTTGCAATTCTAGCCAAGATGCAAACTTTGTTTTCCTCTTTGAAGTAAGGGGAGTTAAAGACATTTTTACTATTTAAAAGCCTTGTATTGCAATCATCTGGTACAGCTCATCTGTGAGCAGATGACACATGGAAATGTGTCTGTATCAGGGAAACTGGACTTTCTACTTTACTGACAGGCTTTAGAGAAAAGTTCATTTAGTCAAGTCACTGGTATGAAATATAAAAGGCTTTTTTGAGAGGTAGAATGAGTAGATTTTCTTGATTTTTTTTTCATAATTAGTGCTATTTTTTCACAATGGTAAAAATTTCCATGACCATTTCCACTTTGAACATACACATATTTCAGTGACAAGGTGGGAGAATTTGCACACTCTAATAATTTCCAAGGCTTGAAAATTACTCATTTGCTTGCAATAGGATCCTTCCATCAGATACATAGATCATCAGTGTATGCTTAAACTGCATCCCAGCAAAAGTGTCTGAACTGTAATTTAAATCTTTAGACTAGATCTATGGCAATAATTTAATCATATTAATTTCTTTTTCAGGCACTTAGATCTAGCAGATTATTGTGAATAGGATTTGTTTGATTTGGACTTTGAGCTGGGCTAAATACTGATATTTGAAAAAAACATGGAATACTCTTCTCCATGCATCTAAGTTTTATCAGTCATAATTTTATATGAATGATTCTACTCCTATTTGAGTTTCTATTCTATGAAACTGAAATGCTTTCACCATGAATACACACTGTAAGGCCCTTTCTTCTACTAATACAGCTACAGCTATGCTTTATTTTGCACAGCTTAAATGTGCATCATTAGAATCATCTGGACTATTTAGACACCATAACTTTAGAAAAACATATAATTCTTTGCTGGGCTGTGGCTTAACCATACACATAAGTCTGTAATTCATCACAGCTTTATAAAGTTCCACTTTAACTGAGTTGCTTGTAACACTTGAAATATAAAAAGAGACAGAAAGCAAAGAAGGGAAAATCCTTCAGACTTAGGCAGATGCTTGGCAGGGGCAAGTTGCAGCAAACTGTTGAAGTCTGGCAAAATTATAAGAGGATGATAAAAGTTCCCAAACTTTCAAGTATTAGCCAATGTTAAATGGATTTTCCTGCTGCCGTAACGATAATTAGTAGGTAGAATAGGTTACCAAAAATCAGTAAGATTTACATTCTATTATTATTCTCCCACTTCCACAGTAACAGAAACACATTTTTTTTATTAATGATAATGCTTTTAATTTAATTGACTACTTTGGAGTCAATGCAAAAGTTATGGACACTTAGGAAATAATCAGTTTGTAATTCCATATGCTCAATATTAAAATAAAGTGCCTCACACTGGTACTCTGGTAGATGTCACATCACAGTGAATTAAAATTGCTTCAGACCTCAAGAATCAAAGAAGAATTGAAAATTATTCAGCTATATAGTCACACTCACGGATATAATTAAAGGTCTGTCAGCACTTTCATTACATAAAGCCATTTTTAAGCAGTTGGCCATGACATTTTGCTTAAAGTTGGAAATGGGCTGTGAATTTCCTGGCTGGAAGTTAAGTTTTGTTTCTTATGAATGTAATTGAAATCAGATTATTTTCCTGTGTTTCCTACCCATGACAAAGGGGTTAAAGAACATTGTCTGTTTTTTACATTCCTCACACACATCCAAAATAGCTCTGCACTTCAATTTAGCACCTTGCAGATAATTAGGCTCCATCCATATATAGGCAAATAAAACTCATCCAGGACACAGGCTAGATCACTGACCCACTGACATGCACTGTCTGACGTACAGCCCTGGAATGGGTTTTTTCCACCTCAGCTGGGGCTTTCCCAATGTTCAGAAGTCCTTTGGGGAATCCCACAGCTAAGGTAGTTTTGATGTAACTGTGCAGGTTTGGAGGTTAGGGGGAAAGAGTTTAGTCATACTGAACTATGTAAGCTATGACAAGACATTTGGCCTTAGGGCCAGAGAAGAACTATTTTGTTTGCATTTTTACAGATGGAAAGTAAGGCATCTGTAAGAAGGCAATTTAAGCCTGCAGAATAAAATTGCTCAGACATATCCTTAAAATACTTTGCAGAGACACACTGGGCCAAGATGTTTCCAATTTGGCATGTGCTCACCATGCTGGCTGGTACCTGCAAGTCTAGGACCATTTTAAGATGCCAATTTTGTTTGAGCTTAATTATAGATAATAAAGAATGAATTTCATGGGAGGTTTAAAACACAGAATAAAATTGCTCAGCTATTAATCCCAGGATGTATCCAAAATGCATGATTATTTAGGCAGAGTTTCAAGAGAATCAAAGTCTGACATTATGACAGGATTATTTAAAGTAGGACAGTTCACAGATACACCGCTTAATTGACTGCTGCAATCTTTGGAGGTCAAAGTCAAGATGGATATATGCACAGTCACTGCCAAGGAATCCACTGAAAGGAAAGTGCTGGCTCATTCCCAGGAGAAATCCCAAGATTATTGAAGAGGTTAAAAGAGCTCAGCATGCCCATCCTCCATCCAGACAAATCTTTCTCAGTGTATGGAGTATTTCCATCATTTCTCTCATCACCTTGAATTGCATCCCAAGTGGATCACAAGTTGTTCCCATGACTGAAAGATAAGCAGTACAGACTTTATTTATTTATCTGAAAGTGTCATCACAAATCAGGAAGTATGACTGAAACATTTTAACTTCATTAGAGGTCAGAGCAATTTTTTAATCATAAAACTCACAAAGAATTAAATCTTTGGTGAGAAGGTTACCATAGCCTGTTTCATCTCTACAGCTGGTTGAGAAGGTAACCAGGAGTTCTCTGAGAGAAACTGTGTTGAGAAAGTCAGCAAAAAAAAAATCCTAAATAAGACAACCCAAAAGCTATCAACAGCATAAGATTTGTCAGTCTTGTAAACATATGCCCAGTAATCCAACTTTAATACTTTCTACCAAGAAAATTATAATATTAATATGGGGTTACCAGTATACCTAAGATGGAAGGAAATTATCTGTTTGCACTGAGAATGAATTTCTGTAAATAAATTCAGTTTCTGAAGAAGGTAGAGCCCAGATATAAAAGTTATATACTATTACACTGTTACTATCAGAAAAAAAAACCAAAAAACCCAAAAAACAAAAGCCAAAAAAACCCAAATAAAACAAAACAAAAACCCCAAAACAAACAATAACGAAGCACAAACAAACAAAAACAGACCAAAGAAAAATAATAGAATATTCTCCTTCAGAAGAAAATAATGATGAACATTTGCTTATAATATTGTGAGCATCATAACAAAAAATAATCTAACAACAAAATGCCAAACAAACTAAAATGAAAGAAAAAAAAAAAAAAAGAAAGAAAAAAACACACATGATCAAGGGTCTCTGGAAATGTAGCCCTTTCCAGAGATGCTCTACATCCAAGGCTTTTATTAGGTACTAGGACTGAGTAAGACTAGCTGGATAACAACATATTTTGCCTTCAAAAAGTCCACATCAAGCTGCACCTACCCTTACTGAGCAGTGGTGATGGCCTGGAAGAGCAAGCAGCAGGACTCTGAAGTAAAATTCTCTACTGCGGGTTGCTTTGCCAGTGACACTAACTAGACAATTAAAGAAATATGAATATTTGGCTTAAGACTGTCACTTCAAGTTACTGGAAACCCCAGATCAAGTGAATTATGGGTTCCATCTGCTGTGATTGATTTGCAGTGAGTTGCAAGGAAATAAAATCTCTCAGTCTTAGGCAGATCAGCCATGGGTTTTTCTTGCTGTTTTATCAATGTTCACAAAAATACTTAATGTGGTGATCATGTTTGACTGACATTTCAACTGGTTGTGCAGTGACACAACATAGGAGATTTCTGAAATGGAAGGGGAAGATCATTGTCTACATCCTTTGAAATAACAGGTAGTTCTGCAGTGGGGAGATAGATTCTGTGACTCTCACTGCCTCACACTGCTGAAGCCCTCTGGTGAGGAGCAGCAAGGTCACCACAGTTCATGGAGACCGTGGCCTAATGGTACTTCAGTGAAAGGTATTTTGAAAATATAAATATTTAGATAAAACAGAAGGGACATTATGAAATATTTATGTGAGGTATCTTGTACAGAGCCAAAAGAGAAAGTAGAACACTAGACTCAAGAAACAGTTGAAATGGGAAAAGAGGTATCTTGACATTATTGAATTCCTTAAAATGCATTTCTGGAAATAGAAAAAAAAAGTTGTAAAGTACATCTGAGATCTGGTCCTGCTACTAATTAGACATGAAGGATCCATGCAAATTAACCCTTAGACTTTGGAAGAAAACTGACATCAGAGGAAGCTTAGGCATAGCATGGCTTCACCTTCACATGGCCCAGAACGCCCAGAAAACTTCCCAACTGAGAAAGACCAAGAGAGGAACAAGCTCATGGCTGATGCTGCGGGAAACAATTTCATTTCTTCCTTTACTCAAATAAGGAGTTAGTAAAGGACTGTTCTGCACATGGGCAGCTATTTTGAGCTCACATCGTTGTGTTTGTTGAGGACCAGAAGAGAACAGAAATGAAAAAAGTACATGAAAAGCATAATAATCTTAGTTGAATTTTATATTTAATCTTTCTGTCTAATTGCATGCATTTTGAAGAAAAAGAACATTATTGACTCCAGGAATTGCTCTTTATTTTTTCAAATCTCTCCTTTGGAAGTTTAGGGTGGTGGGGGTTTTAGAGCACTGTCTCAGCCAGCATGTACTAAATTCAATAGAGGCAACTTACGGACTAAGGAATCATTTATTTCTCCATTTAGTTTATTATGAGCCTCACACGTTCATGAAATTATGATGGGTTTTCAGGCACCATCCAAGGTGACTTGTAGGGTCATACACTGTCACTGTACTGTGAAAGCAGATACTTAAAAATGCGCAGATTTTGATTCTGAAACAAATGTTTTTGAATCCTTCCTTTGGGAATATATATTTTTATTACTTCACCAGTTCTAATTTTCTAAGAATATTAAACAGTACTTAAATAATTGGTTTTATAATAGAGTTTATAGATAATAAACTTTCAGGCTCTTGTAAATATCTATCACATGAAACAGCTTAGTAAAATGAAAAGGCATGTTTTGCCTCTGTCACATCCCCCCCTGTGACTCAGAGATTGCACAATGTTTTCCTTTCAAGTCTCTGTAACAGTATCCCAGGTATGATATAATGAATACTACCATCTTAAATTAAATGAAACTTCACCTTAAGCTTCATGATGGTGTATTCCAAAATAAATGTTGTATTGCGTATTCTTTCTTAAAATAAAGTAGATCAAGCTACTATAAAAGTAATACCCCTTTATTATTGTTGATAACCAATGATCATCTTCCCCAGTCCTTAGCCAGTTTAAAGCTATTTTCTTATTTTTAGGCCAACTGGCTGATTGGCAAGAAAACCACACAGCTGCAAGGCCTGCTGGCTTCAGCTTAAACTCTGAAAGTTCAGTTCTTCTAAAAATCAGGTCAGATAGATGAGGCAAGAGTCTGGGCTGCTATCAGTTCCCTACCTTCCTGGTTTGCACTGTGGTAAAGAAAAACTCAGACTGGCTGCCTGAAAAAGTCTCCTCTGGTTTTAAAGCTTGTACAATTATTGCTTACAGGTAGTTATGTTTTGGTTTGGTTTTGTTTTGCTTTTTTTTCAAAACACAAGGATGCAACTGACTTTTTTTAAGGTGGAAGTAAGTGCAAATAAAAACAGCATTTTGACCTAATACTCTGATTTACATTTTCCAGGTTCATGTAAATGATATTGATGTGAGACATCATCCTGAGGTCATTATTATTGCAAACAAGTGGTCAGAATTACTTTGCCAGAACACCTTTGAGTAAGGGAAGATTGATCTGTTTGTACTGAAAATTCTTAATTTTTTTGAAAGTTTTTCTGTGAAAAAAATCTTTCTGAAGTAAAGTGTTTTCACTTGGAAAATGGAAAATTTGAAATTTTTTTTGTTTCTTGGATTACTTCACTTGATTAGGCAGACACAAGTACAGGGAAAATAATTTTAGAAGTATAAACATGAGAAGTTTCTCACCATCTGCAAATTTATCAAAAAGCAAAAAGCTGGATTTTTTGCAGAACAAACCATACAGAATTTTCAGTCAGAAAACCTAATATTTTTCAGGAAACTCAAAATTTTTGCAAAGCAGAAATTATAAACTCCAGCTGTTCTGCTCAAGTTCCAAACTTTTCTCAGCTCATGAGCTAAGTGTTTTATCGAGTTACCATCCAGTTTTCTGCCCCTCTAGTTTTTATTTCTAAATTCTGCTTTCAGTTAAAACACATCATTGTGCAGATGCACAGGATTACAGGAGACACCTTGATGTGTTTATCTTAAAAGAATGCTAAGAGAGTAGATTTATATTAGAAAAAGTCTGTATAATTTCTTTTTAAAACCTGTCTGCTTTTGAAAACTGGATGCTTCTTGTTTAGCTAAATTAGAAAAGTTGCTCAAAACATGAAGGAATAACAGACTGGTTGACTCCAAATATGGGGCTATTTGATTTAGTATGAAGAAATATAATAAATAAGGTCTTTATAGTGAGCTATCTACCAGGAAAAAGGTGCAGTCATTGTGATTCAATTGTAGGTCACATTACACACTCAGTTTTGGATTTGCAATGAATGTGCTCATTTTCCTAGTCCAGGTTTTCCATATCCTAAAAATAAATTGGTAAAAGTAGAGAACTATGTACTTGACATCCACTCTTCTGTTTTGTGTTGTAAGCAACAATATTTACCAAAATGCAGCACAATATATTAGTTCTGATTAGATAATCTACTTTTTCTTCCAAAATTGCTGTCCACATTAAATGTATACACATACAATCTTTACAGCATTTTCGTAAAACAGTTTTTGCATGGGATTTTAATCCCTGTTACATAAATGAAATTGCAGATTTAGATCTACATCTGCATGCTTGCCTGAGCTAATCAGAAGAGAAAATAATTCTATTTCTTAATTAGTCTTAACAGCCTGAAAAACACTCCTTTAAAACCAGATAGCATCTTACACCATGAAACAAAAAAGGTGGTTGTTGAAGGCAAAATAATATGTCAAATGGAGTGTTTTTGAAGCAGTCATTGAAAATAACAGTGAGATTATATTTCACCTGTCTATTAGAAAGAACTCCTCAGGCACTAGGAAAACCAGACTTGATCATTTGATTTTCACTCCTGAACTCCAGAATCATGATCAGCACCTAAAATGTCACCTTTAATAGTCTTTTACTTTCGTATTAGTGTTTAATTGTAAATAAATCTTCATATTTTTAAATATTCTTGGCCTATGTAGTGATAGGTTGAACTTGACCAACCTGTTTCTTATTGATTCATTTTTGTTGCCTTTCCCAGTCCTGACCATCTGATCTGCTTTATTCACTCCTGAGATTGGCCTTATTAGCACTGCTTGCAGCTCTGCTATGCATATCACTGGCCAGCACATTTGAATTAATTATGTTTTTCTGAATAAGAAATGGGACAAGAAACTAGGCCAATTATTCACTGTTAACCAACAGAAAACATTCACACTAGTGGTCCCAAATGTTCCCAGCGCCTCTGTTTAAAATTAATCCATCAGAAAATCACAGGGAGGATGCTCAAGACCCCCCTCCAATTATTTAAAATCATGTCATTAAATCAGACAAATGCTGGCACTGCAACTCAGCAGGCGTTAATTTAACCCATATGCTTTGGGTCTGTTCCTACATCCTTTTGTCTTAGCCAGAATTTATGCAAGAGTTATTTTTTTTTCCTATAAAATAAAATTGTATTATAAGATTACCAAATAATTTTAAGCCCAATGGGTTCTAAATAGAAGCTGGATAAATATGAAAAAAACTTTAGCTCAGCAAAACACATAATGACTTCTTGGAGACTAATATTATAGAAAGGAAGATCCAAAAAGTGCCAAAAATCTGAAGACTGGAACCCAAGCGTGGAAGTCCATCCACCACGGAATTATGTTCCATAATGAAAATAATCAAGATATATTCCTACAGATACATGACAATATTCTGGAAATACCCTAGTAAAAATGTTAAATGTGTGCTTCCATCTCAGCCTCACAATCTTCTTACTTGTTTTTCTGCACTTCTTTCTTTCCTTTTTTCATTCTGTTTTTTCCTTTGTTTTTTCATGCTTTGTCTCTTTTTTAATATCTTCACATATTTCTCATCTGTTTTATCTCTCAGATTATTTCTTTCTTTCCCATGTTTAGAATACTTTCCTTTAAAATCTGTGTGTGAAAAAAAGGGACAAACCAAAGTTTAACAGCATTTGGATTTGTTTAAAATGATATTGTCATTATGCAATATAGATAGCCTGTACATCAGCTTTTCATACTGTGCTCATTACAAAAGAAAGGGTGATTAAATTATCATGTTTATTTGTACGTGATTTATAAGGGAAACTATGATTGTTGGTATTTGAAAATTCATAATAATGGTTAAAAAGCACTAAAATTCTGTGTTTACTACAACACCAATTAGGAGAAGAAGAAGAAATGAGCTTTTCCAGTGTAGCCACAGTAGTGCCACCACTCTGTTGGCTATTTACTATGTGGTTAAATGTGTTTCAGTGCAGTAATTCTAAAAGATTATGAGGCAAGCACTTACCTAAATTAAAAAAAAAAATAATCCTTGTTATTTATTGCTTTGATTCATGTTGTGATTGTGCCAATGTATGATATAAAAATTTTATATTTGTATTTTTTGTGTTTATTTTTTGTGTCTGTCACAGCAACTTACCATCTGGAAATGCTAAAAGTGCATAAAAGAAATAGGATTTACATGCAGCAACAATAACTCCTTCCAACTTTCTTCAATCTGGGCTATGCTTTTGAATACAATTTGCCCTTTTCAACTGTCATTT
>WBNO01017416.1:20439-41980 GCA_013400575.1 Peucedramus taeniatus
ACTGGTCATCACCATGAAGCTAGTCTATAAATCCCTGAACACTTCTGTGTATAAAAGAGTGCTTCAATTGATTAAAGAATAGGCTTCTTTACAGGAAACTCAAGGGATGCTTGCAGTTCAGACTGAAATACTTTCTTTCATTTTTGTAAGCAAATTGGGAATTGCTAGGAACTTTTATTCAAGAAAAATCAAAATGCAATATTACTAAAGCAACCTCATGCCTTGGACTATGCAATTTTCTATGAATTTCACATTCTTATCAGTGTCATACCACTGAAAATGACCATGAACTTGATAAAACTTGATTAAAAAATATGATGTTTATGTCCAGAGTCTTCCTGCCACAAGGGAGAAGTTTCTTCAGGCACAGACTTTGGAATCTCATTTTAGGATAGCCTGTCCTTTGGCTGGAAGGGTTTTGAAGCTCAAGCAGCCAATTTGCCTGCAGAGTTCTTTAAGCCCTAACTGGCAAAATCTTCCCCTGCTGCCTTTTCAAAGTATGAGGTGACCATTAATCTCCTCTTACCCTGATCAGTGACTGGTTGACATACAGGCACAAAAGGCAATGACAGAGGAAACTGCACTTAAATGAAGTAATTGATCTGCATTTGCAGCCATTTCCATAGGAAATTCCCAAAGGTGAATTGGCTGAACCAACAGCATAAAAAGCTGAGGAATGGAGATTTTACAGAATTGGCAGGGGGAGTAGAGGAAAAGGCTAAAAGGGCACAGACTGTGTAAGTGACACATTGCTGATGGATAGATGGATGTATTTGTAGAGTTCCCAGGAAACATCAGACAGAACAGAGAACACCTTTAGCTGGAGATCTGCAGGAATGTTTGTTTAATTACCTTCTTTTTTTTACTCCACTATGACTCACAGATGAACAGGATGTTGGGTGTGATCATTCCAGGGTATTGGCTCTACAAGATGTGCTCCTGCTCAGTTTTTCTGCTTGATTATCAAAGCATGGTATGACTAAGAGAACTGTGCAGTCAGGAGTCTGTGCATACAGACCAGCACTGAAATTGTCCATAAACTGATCCTGCTGTTATAATTTGAAAGTTACAGATTGCTTTTAAGAGAAGGAACTAGAAAAGCAAATAATCCAGGTCTTAGTCAGGACAACTCTGAACTGTCCATTTTCCTTCACAAACTCAAGGAACATGTTATGTCTAAAGAACTCCCCTGCATAGCTGATTTCCCAGAGTAGAAATGAAAAATAAAAATGCACTGAACATTTTAGTTGTGTTAGTTAATCATGACTGAAATGCGCACATCTACCAGAGTAATTAATGTTGGACCCATAAGAACCCATACAAGCCAGAATAGCAATGCCATATGATAATTTATATAGTTTTTCTGAAAATATTTACATTTTCCCCCTGTCTTTCCCCCCTCTCCTTGGAGCAGCTGTAAACCATTCTTTCACTCCCTTCCTGTGCCTAGTGAGATCCACGAGGTAAAGCATCCTCAGCTTTGCCTCAGGGGACACATGGCAAGACACACTTGTGTGACATGCATATGCTGGCATACATGCCTCCATGAAGATTAGTATATGTTATCTAGTCAAAAAAAGCTCCCTTTAAAAGCTCCCAGCTAATGAAAAGAATCAGGCACCCAAAAATGAGATTTGTGTAATAAATAGGTTATACACCTCATAGTTGTCTATTTTACTCCATTGAATATAAATAAGGATTACTAAGCTCAAAACTAAATACCTTATTATCATAAATTCAGTTAAATGTTTCCAAGAATGTGTTTTCTTCTCCATGTCTGTGTTGCATTCCCCATGATACTTTGGGTTTTTTTGTACTTGCCACAGTGAGGAGCTTCTGGTAGACAATAAATAATCATTCTAGTACTTCAGGTTCTTGACAGAATCTGATTAGAGATGGTGTTAAATGTCTCATGGCTCAGTTTGAATCCCAATGAAATCAACAGAAAGTCTCCCAAGTATGTGCATTGGAACTGTATTTTAAATTTGTTATTCTAAGTGGTGATTTTTCCAAAAAATCTCTTCTCAATTTCAGTTTTAAGGAGCTGGTAGTGAAAAATGCATATTAGTGTATAGTTTTGGACTGAGA
The DNA here is from genome assembly GCA_013400575.1 of Peucedramus taeniatus. Classification (NCBI taxonomy): domain Eukaryota; kingdom Metazoa; phylum Chordata; class Aves; order Passeriformes; family Fringillidae; genus Peucedramus; species Peucedramus taeniatus. The sequence goes on from WBNO01017416.1 coordinate 22,528, forward strand.
ACATGCTTCTATAAATATCAAATTCTCTTACTTGTTAACAGCTTAGCTGCAAAGTAAATTTTGTATATAGGAAGAAGCTGTGGAAATTTTAGAAGTAAATTCTTTCTGAAGACTTGCCACTCCTATTGTCTAATCCTCTTCCCCTCTCCACAGGAGTCCTATTGCTCAAAATACCTTAAAGCAAAATTAATCTTTACAATCAATAGAAAGTAATAGGAAGAGTTTAACAAAGAGACCATCTTTTTGGAATAAACATTGTTTACAGATAATTTTGTAGTCTTACTTTATGGTTGGTTTCATAACTCAAAACTGGTTCAGAGGTTTTATAAATCATTCACTATCTGGATTCACTAAAAAGAATGTAGTTGTTTTAGTTAAAGAATGCATCAGAGAAAAATTAAAAACAAAATAGTTAAATGAGCAACATGATTTTTTCTTATGCCTCTTGAAAAAGTACTTTTAAAAGTAACATACTGTGAGCTAATATTAATCATATGAGGAGGGATCACGTAAACAAAGCCTATCTAGTGATCTAGTTCCAAAATTCAGAAGGACTGTGAATCCTGTTAAATCTTCATTTTTATACATCCAAACCATTTTTGTAATGTAACATTTATTTTTGATAATTCTCAGAACTATAAATCACTTCACTTTACAGCCCTGTAGTCTTAGGATTTACGAATTCAGCACAAAATCTGTTTCCTATTTGTATGCTCCACTGTTTGGAATTACATGCTAGCTGAAGAAAATCTGCCTTTATACAAATGTGATAACACAAAAATATATGAAAGTGTCCTTGCTTAGGTATGACTAGTCAGGCTCAGTTGGGCAGATCTGGTGTGTTATGTTACTTGAACTATATAATGATAAATAAAGTTCTTGGCTCACAAGAAGAGGAATGTTATTACAAAATACATGGGCCATATACTTTATTCTGTTTCTGTTTTGTGCCTGTAATTCATTGTAAGACACAAAGGTTGAGGATCAAGTGTTCCAAATGTAACATAAATTTATATCACCTTAATTCCCACTGAGGTTCCAGTCTGGGCGCAATTTGTCTTAGGGTGTAAATTCCTTTCTTTGGTTCAGACCAAAATTCTACTGTGCACCTAAGCTACTATTTTCCAAAGGGAACTCCCATGCATTCATCAAGGATTTCACATATCAAAAAAAAAAAGCATTAATAAAAAAATTCTCAGCATCCTTTAGTTGAATGTAAAGCAGCTTTCTGCTTTTTAAATACAGCACTAAAACACACAATAAATGTATTTTTTGCATCAGTACAAAAATGCCTCCAAATAGCAATGGGCCTAAATGATTAAAGAGAGAGGTTTATTTTTATCCTAATAATCTTTAAAAGTATATATAAATTTGAATAAAATGTCTGTAATTTATGTAGACTTTGACAGAACGAGATATTTAAAGCTTTATACAGAATCAACATGCTTCTGCAACCACTGAGCTTCTTTACAAATATGTGTGATCTTTTACACACTGAAAATTTAGGTCCATGGACAAAGAAGTTGCCAAATAACATCAGCAGTCTCTTAGGTATCTGGCCAAGCTAATGTAGGGAAGACAAATTAATCTCTGAAGAAAGTGACATACAAGAGGATGTAAGTCTCTTCATTTTACAGTCTCTTTTTCCTATGGGAGTTCATAGGAAAAAATCCAACGTGGTTACTTGAGATTCCTTTCAATAACATTTCAAGAACATACCTTTAGACTTAGACATATCAACCATCCTCCTGCTGTGAGCCAAAGCAATTTCACAAGAGCACTGTGAGCTTTGCAACTCAGCCCTGATGGACCAGGTCAAGGGAAGAAAGAAGGGAGCACACAACATCAAAAAGAAAACTCTCCTTGGTCAGGGTTATTTTCCTGTTTTGATGTTATGAGAACAATAACACCAGCTAGGAATGCTAGCAGAATTTCCCAGGTGTTGACTGTAGAGACACTTCTGTAGGAGAGTTTAATGTGCCTGCAGAAGTCCTACTGAATTCCAAGTGTTGCAATCAAACTAAAATTGTTACAATTGCAGCATCCTAATAACAAAGAAAATGTTAAAAAAAATGTGTATTTTTCAGAGGAATAGTTAAAATCATTGACATTTGAATTCATCTAATTACATATATATAATTAGGCAAAAATGCATTCTCAAAGCACTCTTTATCTCTTGAAATATATGTGTGTTATAGTGCTCCATGCTAAATGAATGCCCTAATGCTTACATTTAAATGACATTCCTCCTCAATATTCCATCTGCTCAAATAAGGCTTCGATCAGTGGGACTCAAGTTCAGTCTGACAGATCAAAACAGCTCCATCATCTTTGCAGGGATATCCCCCCTTGCTGTTTTCCTTAAGGATTTAGATGGACTTCTGTTTATCTTTAGCTTTCCTCAGAGAAAATGGTGGGAAAACATCATTCCTATGCCATTCCTAGGCTACATGATGTGCCACATGTCCAGAAGTCCCTTCTAGAGAAGGTTCATCTCACATTAGTTTAATATTTTTTCCAGGAATTTTCAATGATAAATCACAAAAAAGTGAATCTCTGTTGATTATGTAAGACATTTTTTTCAGCAGGTTTTGTAATTTATTTCAAGTGTTTCTTCAGGATATGGATCTCTTGTAAAAACTGTATAGACAGTTACTGAAATAGTACGCATTTCAGGAATTAACACTGATCTGTTCAGGCCATAAAATACAAATAAGACAAATCACTCAGAAAAAATTTTCCCAATTTTTCAAAATGCCAGATTTTATTTAAATATTAGTATGCATTACATTAAAGTCGTCACCACTGACTAACTATAGTTCTTAGACAAAAGACAACACTAGTTGATTTCAATGAAATTAACTTTTTTTTTTTTTTAAAGATATTGAATCTAATTAACTTCAAGCAGAAAAATTAATAATCACCCATGCATAGTTACATATTGTTGTCTGACAAAGGCCATATGTTTTTTAAAATGTACCAAAAGCCACTTAAGAGTCTGAGGTCAAAAGCTGGTGTTTTACTGATTTGTATTCATTCCTGAAGTGCAGCCTTTCAGTGGAATTATTTTGCCTTAATGTCTCAGAACACAAAGTCAAGAACAAAACAAGAATGAGGAGCTAGAATTGACCTTTCAGTTGTCTACTGTACACTAGGAAATGGTTCTTTGCATACCCTTTTCTGGTTAGATAAAAGTGCATTTACTCTGAAGGCTCATCCTATTCCCAGTTTTTTACAATTATCCTTTAGATATTAATTGCTGTAAAAATTTACTATCATGCTAAACTACTTTGTTACAGTATTTGCCTCTGATTTACCATGTGTCAGTAGCTTTTTTCCTCTTGTCCTAGCCTGTACTCTCTAATTGAGACTGTTTTTTTGCCCTGGGACACCTGGCAAGGCATTATTCTGGTCCACTGGCTATTCAATATAAGGTGATCATTCATTTCACATTTTTAAATCAAACCTCTGCCTGCCTAGCTAGATACCCTGCATTCACATCAGTGAAAAAGTTAGCTGAAAGTGTGCATGAAAAACACCACATTTACAAAATGCCAAAGACAACGTGACTTGTGCAAATAAACCAGAAAGTGCCTATAGGAAGGGTTTGCATAGCATACTTGTTTTTTGCACCCTGGAAACATTCTCCAAGCCAAATCTACATTGGCTGCTACAGAAGGTTGGCTTGATACCTAAAGAGAGAGTCCAGGGCACTTGTTCAAACATATCCAGTACCCCTGGCTCTGAGCACAGCCTGCAGGAGAGGGAGCCAGGCTGTGTTTTGAAAAGCAGCTGTGAAGTGAGGGGTTATGCAAAAGGCATGTGCTCTGACTCTCCTCTTGGCAGGGGTGATTTCCAGATCCTCAGTTCCTTTGCACTCCACCTAAACAGATTCAAGCTACTGCAAATTTATGTGACTAGACCTAATTTTTCTCAAGGCACTGGCTGAACAGTCATGATGAAAGAGAGTAGGCAGAGTAACGTTAGCTTTCATTGCTTCTTTGCCATATAGCATGCTATAGGATCTGCTCTAGGCTTGCCATATCCACCACTGATTGTGTCACTGCAACTTTACTGTCTATAACATAGGCAACACAAGGTTTATTGTGTTGGCCATATTTTGGTCATATTTTATAAATTTTATTTCCTTGTGCAGACACTTCTAATTTTGTCACACTTTTTTCCTATCAAATGTACTTTGAAGTTCAATGCTAACTTGCCTGCTTGCATAGAAAAGCTTGGTTTACATTCACATTATTCAGGAATATCATTAGTTTGTAGAAGACATACTTCAATCCTTTCTCAATTTTAGAGGTATGGGGCTGACTTTGGGCTTCCCAACACTGCAGAACAGGCTAAAGAAGCAACGCTGGATATTTTGGGGTGTCTTTGTTTGCCTATTTGTTTCATGTTTTGCTCATTATTTAAGAAAGGAAAATGGGCAAGATCTCATAAAAGCCCACCACTGATTGCTACTATTGTGGCAACAATTTTAACTGTTTCAGATGTTTATAAAAGACAACCTATTGTTATTTATTCATTAATTATTTTAAAAAATAAAATACTAATATTGGTTTAGAATACCTTATGGAAAAATACATTTCAGAATGTGGCTGGTAAAGACAAGATGTAAATACAGAAATCAAAGAATTGTTTTTTAGCAGTAGTCTAGTTAAAATAAAAAAAAAAAACCTGCTGAGACTAAAAATAAAAATTATCAATACTGTTTATGTAGAAAGAGAAATTTTAAGGACTGATAATGAATATAGCAGGTCCTTGTGTTGCACAACCCAGCTTGACAATGAAGGCTCTTTCACAGTGGAGAAATTTGCAGGTAGTCTGTAGCCAGTGTTGCTGTTTTATATCATTTCCAGGCTCTAAGCTGGAAACTTAACTATTCTTCAAAGGTTCTAGTTAGGGAGTATTTTGTGCTTGGAGTAGCCAGGGGCTGTCATCCATTAATGTGTTTTGTGAAATATTTGTGAGCATAAACCCCCAAACATATTCACATTATTATTGCCAATGTACTCTTTGGTGAAATCTGTGTGAGCCTTGGTGGCAGTCAAGTACAAAAACAGGTGAGTAGATGAAAACAGTAGTATGAATTCTCCCTTCAGTACCAAATTTATTTAGTTACTGAAGTCCTTAACTGAAATCTATTTTATTAAAGCAGTAAATAATCCTCAGAACTGAAGAAATCCACATTTAAAACTGAGAATGTGCTGAAAAATAATAATTTTAACCTTGATCCAAAATCAAGATAATAATGAGCCAAAGTTTTAGGACCACAGATCTAAAAACTAAAATGCTACAGAATCTGGAATAAAAATCTCATTTATTTTGATGATACAAAAACACTGTAGTAAAATAAGATCTGAGCTGGCAGAAGATTTCCAGAATAAAAGGAACATGTGAGAAGTGACGTAAGAAGCGTGAATAGCTGGATTGAAAACATATAGGATGAACAGCAGCTTCTAACACTGTTTCAGAAACAGTGGAAGACATCTGGGTTTCAAAAAATCATGATGAAGAAAGGAGATAAATTTAAAATTTGATCAGAGGAGATGATATTTCAGCAACTTTCTAGGGTGGTTCCACAGCCAGAGCTCCTCCTCATATTGTTCTAATTCTGCTGATTTTCAGCAACAATAAACACCTGCCAAAATCAACCTGAAATCTATTTTGGACACAAAATATAAGATTCCCAACAGAGTTAAAAGAACAATCCCAAAAATATGCTTTTAAAATTTCAAGAACCATGATATTTTGGATTCTATCCATATGAAATGCTGGTCTTTTTCAAATATGTGAGAGCATTTACTGGTATTAAAAAGCTCTGGGAATTGTCACTGTCACGAAGGAGATTAGTGTCTTGTGCTCTCCTTATGGTATTTTCAACTTCTGAACCAGCCTGTGACTAAATTTCTATAATGAAAAACGTTTGCAGTACTAATGCTGACCTCATTTGTCTCTTAAATGCTAAATGAACTTTACCCTTATGAATCTAAAAATTTTTCTGTAGAAACAAAAATCTCATCATGTGTATGTAGGAATGGAAAATATTGGACTTACGAGTATCCAAGTAAAATACTGTGGAAGAGAAAATGAACAGGTGCTAATACAATTTGCGTCTATCTCTCTCCTTTCCTTTTATTCTTGTTAGATTCCTTCCAGCTGATTTATTTTCAGTTACATTCACAGAACAGAAATTAAGAGTCTTCCCCAAGCTTTATTTACTTAAGTTTTGTAACTAGATAACTGTGAATTTTATCAGGTAGGATGAGGTGGCTTTGAACTTTAAATAATCTCTATTTTACATATTCTGCACTTCTTAGTAATCATTATCAAAAGCCTACAGTTCAGAACTCAAGACATTGAGGAAGGAAGCATAAATTCCCTAGAAGAATAACTTAATTCTAAGTGGCATGAGTGGGCACAGTGGGCACAAACAGAAATGCAGGATGTGTTGCCTGAATTTCAGCAATCACTTTTTTACTGAGTGGATATCTGAGCCCTGGCAGAGGTTGCCCAGGGCAGTTGGGGAATCTTCCTGCTTAGAGATATTTAAAAGCCTCCTGGACTTGGCCCTGGAAAACCACTGTTAGGAAGTCCTGCTTGAACAGGGAGGTTGGACAAACTGACCTTCAGATGCCTCCAGACTCAACATTCTGTGGTTCTGTGTCACTCTGAGGATATTGTGTTTGTGAGTTTGGTTTTCCACTCTTACAGCAAATTTCTACTTGCTCTCTGTTTCCACATTACTTCAAAAAGAGTGGATAACTAATTGCATACAACAGTTCTCTTTCAGATATAATGCAAACTGAAGAGTTTAATTACTCCATCATTTATCTGTCACCATCTCCAATATCATCAGCTGTACTAGAAAGTCTTTAGATTGAGTAAAAACTGGATAATTCTCATTAATATCTCTTTTGGCTGTAAACCAAAACTAAAACCTGGTTTAGTTTGGCCTGTTTTTCAAATTGTTCATAGGTAGTACAGTAAAATATGAGCCATGCAGAAACATTTGTATCTGTCTCTTGTTTCAAATTCCTCTAAAGCTCTGTTTTGAAAAATGTTTCAGAAGTTTAGTCCAAGAGGAAAGTATTTTTCAATATTCTGGTTCTTATTTTAACCTTCTACATTGGAAATCCTTTCAAAGTTGACCTGGACAGACTTTACAACTTGCCAAGGCCTAATTCTTAGGTTTTCCTGCCTGTTTTTGACATGACAACTTTAATTATAACCTTAGTTACCGGTGAATTTTGATTAATGTTAGTCAATCTCACTGTATTCTTAATTAAAAAAAAAAAAAAAGATTTTCATTTTATGCCAATCCAAATTTACCCTTACCTAAACCTTTAAAAGAATGAACAAAAGGCTTCTTTTCCATTCAATTTAGTTTTAACTGGTTTTCATTTATCCATTTCTGTCCTGAATTCTGTCCTGAACTGTATCCATGATAATAGAGTAGGGAGATATTGATATGGTTTTCCACTTACACATGGACTACTCTTAAAATAAACAATCTATAAAATAACATAAACATTCAGAAGCTACTTTAACAAAATTTAAAGTTAGTAATCCAAAAAAAAATTAATTTTTTAATTAATTTAATTAAATTTAATTACTTAAATTTAAGTAAGTAATCCAGAAAAATAATTAATTTATCTTGGTTTCTAAGTGATTTCTTCCAGTTCTGATGTCCAGTGGATGATGATGTGCTTCATTACGAGCACTAATTGACAACTTTTTCTGATCATTCTCAAAGACAAGTAAAAATGCGGCTGCTCATGGAGTCTGAAGTTTTTCCTGTGCAGGGAAAAGGTCCCCCTGGCTTAGGTTTGAGATGTGGTAGCAAAAAGTGAGTGGGACATTTTAACACTTTAATTGTGTGTTAATACTTCATTAGAGTTATAGAAACTGCAGAATTGGCCTGAGTCAAAGCTAATGACCAGATTTTCACTTCTGGCTCTTACTCATCTTCAGTAGCACAGAAACACTGCTGGTCAGTATTTAAATGCCAAGGGAAACCCAGCTGTACTTGATCCTAAATTTTAATACAGTATTGTCCTGTGGCTGACTTAAAGCATGACAAGATGCTTGCCTAGGAACATTCTCAGGGCCCTGTCCTAAGAGAGTCCCTTGAAAGGATGTGATATATGTCTCTGACAAAAGGCAGGCACGGTGACAAAAAGCAGGCAGGGATTTTTTCTCTCTCAGAAAACCCTTGTCATTCATATTTCACCAGTTACAGAGAAAAGGGTTTGGGAGAAAAAGCATCACCAGTCACATGCTCCTTCAATAAATTTAGAATCAGTTATATCTGGGGTTTCAGCAAACTAGAAAATATTTATTGTGAATTATTCTTTTTGCCCATGAAGGAATAAATCTTTCAAGTCATTAGCTCATATCTTTTTAATTCAGCTTCAGAAGTGAATGTGTTGTCATTTGTAATGACACTAGCACCTAAAAAAAGGCATAGATAAACATGCTCATGTATATTGTGTTCTTTCCTCAAGATATGAAACATTATTTTGCTTTAAAATAACATTTCCAAGGTTTTCCCATGCATGTCTGATATTTTGACAGTCCATATTTACAAATGCAACTTCTGTGGAATGTAATTAGAGTAAGATATAAAATCACTGTATTAATGAAATGAAAAATTTTGGGTCACAAATGGAAGGTAAGCTTTCCCTTTTCTCTCAGTGAAAGAATTACATACTGTTATTTTGAATTAAGTGTTAATGACATAGTCTACCACGGGTTTTTCTGGATCAGTTTTTAATTGCAAACTGTCATTTTAATGTATCTTTGAACCCTATGTTTTAAGAAAGTGAAAATTCATGAATTCAAGGGTTTATAGAACTATGGCTCCTTAAAGAGACTTTTGTCTACTTCTGCTGCCAGTTCTGTTTAAATATATATAAAAAGTTTCCTCTATTGAAGTACATTGTGGTGGAATAGGAACATGTTCTATTTGATCATGCTTGTGGAATGTCTTCTGTAAAAGAAACTATTTTGGAAGCGACATCCATGGAATGAACACTGATTTCAAATCTATCTCTGTCCAGTGAAATGCTAATCAGAAAAGTGCTTAAGTGATTGAGCAGAAAGAAAATTGGGAACTCACTCGAGTCAGTGATAAATTCTTGCAGGTTTCCAATGGCTTGGTAAGATTTTTTTACTGCCAGCAACAATAGGATCATACGTTTGGCTGAATTCTGTGGCAATGGGTTTGATCTTACCAAGATTCACTGAGTTAGTGATAAATACAAGTTCAGCTGTAGCGTTAGAAGACAAGATAAACAAAGAGACTGGAACAAGTGGGCAGCTTTCTAAAGGCAGAGAAAATTAATGACATCTTTGCAACATGACAAGTGAACAGATCTTCACTGTTAGAAGTTCTTCCCTGTAGCATTACTTGAGCCTCTTTGCTGAACATCTTATTGAGGCACAGACTCCCAAAGCAGACCAAACAGCTTTATCAGTTTAAGATAAAAACCCAACAAACTTCTGATTGTTTTTTTTTTTTTTTTCCTGACAGAAGTTATGGAGTGAGACTGGGGTAATAGAAGTGAATATTCTTAAGCCTCAGTAGAGAGTGACTGGTGCAATTCTGCCCATTCAAGCCTCAGAGGTGCAAACACACTTTGTCATCCCTTTTCATATGATCCAGCAAGGTGGTAAGGGGGAAATTAACTCCAGTCACCAGAGCTGGACTTACCAAAGGCTTTTGTCCCGTTCTTCTTCTTAGTGAGTCTTCTAAATCCCCTAATTGTTAATCCCTTTTAATCTTCCACTTCTTCTGTAGTTTCTCTTGGCACATAAGTCATCAGTCCTGATTGCAATTTTCACCAAAAAGTTCCAATTTTGACAGGACAGCACATGAGAAAGTATATTTCTAATTTGATCTATGCAGAGCTGTTCTGTCTGCTATTGCAATTATAAAATTAGCAAAGATTTAGTTTTTATTTTCTAGCAGAGTCATTAGGCATTTTATGACAAGGGAAAAAGTTCTGATGTTCATGTCCTCTATTTTTTCGTCTTGTTCAGCTAAAAGAAGTAAATTCCAAAACTGAATGACTACCTAGCCCCTGTCAGTAAAAGTGAAGACATACACCAGGAATTTGCAGCAGAAAGAGAACAAACTGAAGCTGGTGTGATGATGTCTCCAAGACAAGTTTTTTTAATTCATTCTCAGAATATCTACACTTTCATAAACAAGATCAGTGACATATTCAGGGCCTTGTTGCCACAGACCTAAAGCACTTGGACAAAATGAAACACATTGGGCCAGGTCCTTAGCAGTGTTTCAAGGAAACAAAACAACTTGGGCCAGCTCAACATGTACTATTTCTTTTGGATGTTTTTAAGCATAATTTACTTTTTTTTTTTTGATAGTTAGAAATTTTCTGCCTTCAAAGTGCAGCTAAATGATCAGGAGAACAGGAAAAAAATGTTTCAAAAGTGTATTCAAACCTTTTCCTGCATGAGGTGCTCAGAACAACTCAATGAGAACTTATGTTTTCTCCTGCTTCCTTTATATGAAATTGCTTAGAAACAGAACACACTTGAAACAAACACTTCAGTAAGCTCCTTAAAATTACCCAAAGCCAGACTTTTTTTGCTAAGGAGCTGCAAACACTTAGGTCATATTACAGTTGATAGCAGTTTGTTTTGTTTGTCTGCCATAGCTGCAGATGACAGAGATCCAAAAGCCATCGACTTGAATAGGCTTTGGATTGACTGTGGGGAAAGGATTTCCACTGTAGATAGGAATGCTCGAAACATAATCATTTAAGGCTCCAATTTCAGAAAAAATATCCCAGCCTCTGTCTTTCTTTTTCTCTTGCACATGTACACATTTGCTTAGGATCAAATTCTCTCTCCTTTGTTCGTATTAGATAACCATAAAACCACCAAAGCCATTCAAAGAGCAAGGTGTAATATAGTGTGAATAAAGCTTTAAATACTTGCCTAGAGGTGGGAATTTCCCCTTCAGGCCCTGTTGAAAAGCTATCAGGCATGCTCTCAAAGGAGGTCAGCAGATTACTGCTCGTTTTTACGTACAGCACTGTCATCAAAAAACCCACTTGTACTAATATCATATTAATGACTGCAGCCAGTTATTCCACGGCTGCAGAGTGCCAGGGCTGGTGTTGCACTTTCTTCGCCAGAGAGAAACAACTTAGCCCCAGGCTGGCTGTGCTTTTCCAGACTATAACTCACAGGTGCAGAGTGACTGGTCCAGACAGCACTCACCAACACATGCATGTCTCAGACTTCCTCGGAACAGCTGAAATCAGGATTAATTCAGTTACCAAGAAAAGAGGACCAAGGCATAGCGGCCAAGTCGCTTGCTGCTATCATTTATTTTAAACTTTCAAAAGAAAAGAAATAATTTAGGAGGGCCAGGGGTGCATGAGAGAAAGAGAGTGATGGGGAGGGAGAGAGGAAAAAGGAGAAAGAAAAGGGAACTCTGACTCAGTCAGTGAATCACTTTTTTTTTTCCCTCTCAACAAAAGTTCAGATTTATCATGAACAACTCAAGATCTTCTGAAATGATAACCAAAGTATACCAAGGGGACAAACAGTAATTTTTAGTTTAATCTTTTTTTTTTTTTCTGTGATAATGCAAACAAGTAATAGTCATGGGTTTCATTAAATCCACAAATTTCTGTATTAACCAGATAGTAATGTACCAAGATAGTACATAAATTAACTTGGAATGGGGGAAAAAAAAGGGAAGACATTACATATTTTTTGCAAACAAAAATATGAAATTTCATGCTGAACATAAGTTCTGCAATTTACAGAATTGCCTTATGTAGCACAGAAATTGAAGACACATGAAGTAAATGAAGTCCTTGCAAGGTGACTTGGTGCAGGCAACAGGACTTGCTTGGGATTCTGGACACTCAGCTGCTCTTCCTGGCTCTGTCACTTGCTTGTTGGATTAGTCTGGACTACCCACTTCTGTTTCTGCCAGTTTCCTAATTCTCTTCACAGCTGATGGTATTGTACAAGATAGGTTTCCCTCAATACTTTAAAATATCCATACCCTAAGAATCAGTAAATGAAATGGATGTTGTTGGTCTTTCCAAAGCCCAGCAGAATTTAAACATAGGTTGGGTTTCCCTGCAGGGGCACTGAGACAGGCCTGTGAAACACAGCAGGGAAACTTGTGGCATCTGCAGCATTTGAGGACTGAAAATCAAAATATCAAGCTTGTGGAAACCATCAGTTAAAAAGCAATAGAGTTTTACTTTAAAGAATTAAAATCATGTCTGCAAATTTTAGCTAGGACCTCAACTTGGCATCAAACTATTTTTTCAAGTCTGAACTTAATTCACTCATCAACTAATGATAATTATTCTCTCATTAGGTCATACTACAAATTTAAATAAAGTTTAGACTAAGGTGGGAACAGTTCAACATTTCACATTTTATATACTGCAGTTCATAGACATTGTCTATCATTTTAGCTAAATTTTTATTCAAAAATCTTTATGAAAATGTCTTCAGAAATATAATTTCCCACAGTCCTTTTTCTTAGTTTTTAAATTTTTTATAAAAATATATGTCACAAGTATACTCCCATTCTTACCACTTCTCTCAGTAAAATAAAGAGATTGACTGAGATAACTTTAAATAACTTTTGTTCTTATTTTAGACATTATTTTGTGAAATAGTACACAGTTTGAACTCTAGGCTTCTTAATTTAAAAACAGCTTTCTGTTGTATCCTGGTGATACTTATATTACAAAGACACATGATTTCAGTACTATGGACCACATAAGAATTAAACATCTGTCTAGTATTTAGTATAACATAAATGTAAAAAAACTGTTAGAGCATCAAATTATCATGTTACAAAGCTGTGAGATTCATCCTGTCTCTGAGGATTTTCAGATATTAGAGTGATGCAATACTTGTTCTTGGCCAAGTAAACTCTGTGCTCTTTCCTTTGTTTCAATATGTATAAATATGTACATGCATTGTTTATAGATTGTGTATACTAAGCAAGGCCAGGTCTGATGCACAGCTGTGAAATTAATCATGTTGTATGTACAGGGGATTTCAGGGAAAATTGTACTCTGACTCTTCACAGTGCTTCTTTTTTATGTGGTAAACATTTAAAGCCAGGCAGTGCAACTGGTAAATTAAATCTACGATTATATAACAGGCTCAAAGAACAGAAGATTAAAAGTAAAAGAAAAAAATGAGAGAGCACAGTAACTTAAAACATATTGAAACATAAACATACAGCATTCACAGCATAAATCAACAGCTTAATGTATTAACTACTTGGCATAAGAAAGACATTTACCCTTTTAACTATTTCCTCAGCAATTTCCTTCTATGATGCAAATAGCAGTGTACAACAATGTAAAGTTGGCAGTCTTGCCAGACATATGACATAAAACATATGACAGGAGCTCAAATGGAAAAAGATCAGTGAGTACCTCTCAAAGTGTGAATCTAGATTTGTTTGTAAACAGCTTCCATGCTTCATAACAGCAGAAAATGCTTTCTGCTGGTTCATAGCCTGTATGGACATTTTTAGAGTTGCACCATTGCTGGTTTTCTAAAATTACTTTGACCACAAGCGAGTAGAAATCAAAGGGATTAAAATTTGTCTTTCTTTTACAATCAGTGAAATAAAAACTCAGAGATCTGAACATTAAAAAAAAAAAATCAGCAAAGTAATATCTGTATCTTTCATATGTGGAACAAGTTCTACTTCCAGATATGTCATGTGGCATTACTGAGAAGAAAATCAACAATCAGAATGAAGAGCTGCTCAAGGGCATTAACTGCCAGCACCTCATAGCACCACACAAAAAGCAATGACATTGGACCTGTGGGACTGGCATTCCCCCAGAAAAGAAGTTGTGGGTTGAGCATTGTCCCCATCACACTGGAAATGACACTAGACAATGAAGAAAAGTGAGTCCTGCATATCAGGACTTGATTTTTGCCACAGAAGCATTGAGAGACCTTTCCAGAGGCTTCTCCAGATGTAGAAGCAGTGGTTTGCAGAGCTTCTGGCAATTTGTGCAAAATATGTTCTTTCTTCACTCTGATTTTTCACCTTTCTACTCAAGAAAGACTTCTTCAAAAGTCCTCTGGGTCAGAGACTGATATGTGAAATGAAGAAAATTGCTCCACTGATAACTACGTTTAAGAAAAAAAAAACCAAACCAACAAAAAAACACTTTGCACCTTAGCCTTGAAAAGAGTTTCAAGAACTAAATTGTAGTTTCATAGACTTTCCTGACTGCAGTCTTGAGGTTTATACCAAAAAATTGTTGTGAAAGAATCTCCAAGAAAACTGCTGCTTTGACATCTCCTATCAACTGCTGTAGTGCTGCTGAGCCAGTTTTCAGAGCCTGTCTCATCTGAGTACACAGGACACAGAGCAGAGATCTACCTACCCCCTACACTTATGGCATCCAAGTTTTAGCACTGCAGGGCTAAGTTAAACCAGCCTCTAAGTCCTACCTGAAATCCAAGTGCACCAAAGAGAAAAAAAAAAAGACTCATTGAATATTGGTTTCAGAAGCTCAAAACATTTTACTAGATACATTTTTTGTGTTAGTTCTCTTCTTAACACTTTTTTGACAGGAAGATCTAAGTTTCTAGTTGCAAAGTAGAGTGGAAAATATCTTAAGAAAAAAAGTAAATCATAAACTTTACTGAAATTTTTATAACTCATTGTTCTTCCTGGAGGCATGGGCCCACATAGGCTCACGTAGGGAACAAGACATCGTTAAAATTAATATATTTCCATTCCATTATCCATACTAGTTTCAGGATTTTACTGTTTCAGACTTTTGAATCCAATTTGTACTGAAATGATGATGTGCCATACAAAATAGTAATTGAGACATGCTTATGTTTTTGGATCATGACAGTTAAGTAGGTGAAATCATCCTGTTTTAATTACAAAGCAACTCCCCCTCAACTGTGTTTATTATGGTTAATGTTTTTCCCCTAATAAAATGCGAAGGATTATTATGAGAAAAACTTATGTCATTTCTTGACAAAGAAGAAATATATTTCCTGTCTACCATGTGTCTAAATACTGTTCACTTTTCTATTTCAACAATACCATTGAGTCACAAGCAGCTTTCCATAAACCAGGATTTGACCTTTTCAGGTTTCTCCTGAAGAAGAGATTTAGGGAAAATTAGTAATATACTAATAACAGTTAGTCTGAAGACACAGTAGAAGAAAAGTGTTTTTTAGCAGTCATTTATGATAAAAGTATGTTTTATTTTATTTAACAAAAAGTAAGATGAGCTACTCAGAACCAGGTTATGTTCCTCATTACATTGGAAATATCCTAACAAAAAGAAGAACTGTCCTGCATCCTACGAGTCAAGCATCCCTTACATGTTCTTGATTCACACTTTTAATGCCAACTGATATAAAAGACATTATGTCAAGCATTTCTCATAAAAGTTGTAAAAGCTTGTATCCTGAAAGTGCCATTTCTTGGGCTCAGAAAATACACAATTCTACTTCGAAGTGCTGATTTCTAAAATGCCTGACTTCACAAATGCCATGGGCATTCATTCAGAAGGACATCTGTCAGAGAAGAAAGAGTTATGTTCTTTTCTTGATGTCTGTCCTTGTGCCAGAGCATATATTCAGAGGCAGGAAACTTGCTTTCAAAGCTTCTTAAAAGGGATCTCTACTAGATATTTCCTCTTTCAAGAAGACAGCCTCATCTACCAACCTCTTGCCTGCTCCTCCTTATGGAGCCCTGGAATAGTCTCTGTCTAGTGTTCGAGCAAAGAAACTTCCTTCTAACCATTTGTTCTTCCTCTTCCGTGCTGTTCACCTAGGAAGATTCTATTCCCAGTATTATTTCTGTGTTTTACATGGCTCCTCCTTGAATAATGAGCACAAACAACCCTGGAGAAGAAAACAAAATCTGTAAACCTTTGCTGATGTCCAGAATGGAAAATTATATTCCTTTCTTCACATTCAATAAATTATGAAAGATTTCCTTGAAAAATAGAATGTTAACCCTTGTAATAGTGAAAAAAACCACAAAACTAACTTTTCATATTATATGAAACAATACATCAAATATTATTTTGTTAATGGGAATTTAATCACAGAATCACAGAATCATTTAGACTGGAAAAGAACCTGAAGATCACAGAGTCCAACCATGAGTGTTTGTCTTAATTCATTTTGAAAGGCATATCGTAAAGGGGTTTTCAAGATGTGAATCCTAATCTCAAATACCGTCAAACACATGAGCATCTGTAACACAAAATCTCTTTTTCCCTCAAATGTGTTATTAACAGATGTCTGCAAACTGCTCACAGGTGGCAAGGAAATAGTTTTAAAACACTGTAACAAAGACTTAGAGTAAACTTGTACTGCCTACCCAAAGAGACCCTAACAGATCCACAGAAAATCATTGTGGAAGAATAACACAGGGTATTAGAACCAGAAGAGCTTTCTTCAAGAAATAGAAAATTCTTTCAAGCAAGGGTGGCGGAATTAAGCATAAAGTCTAGCAAGTATAGAATAAGATAGGCCAAAAATCACTTTCTTAAATAACTGCAAGAGGGATAAAAACTGTGACTGCACCTTTTTTTAACATACCAAAAGCAGGAAGCATGTCAGTTTGTCTTCAGGGTTGATAGTTGATAAAAAAGATGAAAAAAAGAGAATTTCTCCAACAAGATGCAGTCTTAGCAGAAATACTAAGTGAATTATTGGCACTGGTGTTCACTACAGAGTAGTGCAGGTAAGGTCTGACACTTTCCTTATGGCAGACAATTCCAAGGAAATAACTCAAACTGAAGTTTGCTTAGAATAGTTTTAGAGCTCTGACAATTTTTTTAACATTGATAATACTAAGAAAGCAGAAGAGTTTTCCCTTGAAAACTCAAAATCAAATTATATTTGAGACAGTTAGAATTTCTTGAGTCCTCCTGGATGCTGGAAGACTGAAGATGCTGAATGAAATGGTGGGCTTTCAACGCATCTGACAGGAGATATCCAGAAAAATGCACATAAGAAAAAATATTTTTTTTAGAACCAAGCAGCTGAACTGTTTAATGAATCACATGAATAAATATGATTTAATGGAGAATATTCAGTATGAGTTTAGCTGGGGGAAATTGTGCTGCACTGTGGACTGGGAGAAAAAAAAAAAGAATTTTCAAGGACTTTCAAAGTTCTTAATCAAAGTTCTTACTCTGACAGGGAAGGTTTTCTCACAGACAGTTAAAAGTCAGGAAACAAATAATGAGAACAAACAATCAGAAATGTTATTATTTTTAATCCATGAAGATGTGCACTTCAATGCATATGGCTAAATATAAATGGCCTGGGATGAAAAGAAAACCAAAACTGTTGATATTCATCTTTTCAAGACATTAATGCCAAAAACTGACTTTGGAGAGTTGAATATGCTAGATGATATTGGATGGTAAAAAGGTCAAATGAAAATTAAGTGTTGACAAATATAGAACAGTCAAAATCCAGGTGCTCCTATGTCATTATGGACTTTAAATAAACTACTCTCAATTAGGAAAGGGATCTTTGAATCTTTGTTATTTCTCTAGAATCACCAGTTCAGGGATCATCAACAATCAGAGAATAATTAGAATGCTGTTAAAGACACAATAGGAAAACTTCTACCACTGTAAAACTCAAACACACCTGCTATGCTGCTGACAGTGCTCCTCACCACTCTCCTCACCAAATAAATATAGTAAAACTTGTAAAGATATAGAGAGCTGTGACAAGGATGATGAGTGGAGAGGAATGCTTTCCACCTGAGAAGTTTTAAATAGTCTAGAACTTTTCTCTGGAAAAGAAGGGACCAAGAGTGATTTGACAGGCTGCAAAATCATGAATAGGCTGAGAAGGTCACTGGAGTATAATCATTTCTGTATTTTATAACTCAAGGATGAGAAAGAACTAGGTAGAATTATCAGGCAGTAGGTTTGAAGGAAGTGACTGGAGTACTTTTTCACACAACACCTCATTATATTGTGGAACTCACTGCCACAGATAATTTCCCATGCCAAAAGTGTAAATGGATTCAAAAACACATTAAAAAAATTAAGCACTGGAAGATCCATCAAAAACTAATAAACCAGATGTGGTGTAATCTTCAGTTTGAGGAAGTCCCTAGAAGAGATGGCTGGAAGCTGCACAGCTGTGCAGTTACCAAAGCATTTGCTGACCACTATCAACAACATGATGTTGGCACACATGAGTTTCAAATCTGACTAAAACCAGATGGTTTTATATTCTTAACTCTTGTCACAGTTTCTAGCGAGTTCCCCTCACTCTGAGGAAAATTCCTGAGGTATATTGCCCCTGTCTTCTGTCTTTAGTGACTGTTTCCATCTGACAATTTTTTTGGGCCCATGTTTTGCACATGCATCCCTTCATTTGTCTTTAATGCTTGGAATATACCCATGAAGAGAAACAAACATTCATTTTATGCCAAATCAGTCCAACCAGAACCACATTTCTCCCTCTGGAAAGACATGTCCCTTTCCCTTGATCATCCAAGTTTTTAAGTTAGGCATCTTAGTTCCATAACAGATAGACAGATGTGGATGGCAGAGTAGTTTAAAATTCCCCTGGCTATATTAAAATAAAATAAAGGAAAAAAAAAGAAAAAAAAAAAAAAAAAAAAAAAGAAAGAAAGGGGGATTTTGGACAAAAAAATTAAAAAAAAGAAAGGGGTAAGAAGAAAGGTGAGAAGGTATCTAGAAACAGAGAAGAAATTATGGACAGTTATAAGTGTCCATAATTTTTCCTGCATCCTCTGTTTCAATATTATTAATAAAACTGAAAATTATTTATTTATTAAACATTTTCCTTGTCACTGGACTTGAGCAATGCCACTGAGTGGGTGAAAAAAATTACAGTTCATAAGGAACTTAACTTTGAAAGCACAAAAAGTTTTCTTTTTTTTCCTTTTTTTTTTTTGTGGCTTTTGTTCGTTTGTTTGTTTTCGTTTGTTTGTTTGGGTTTTTTTTGCGTTTTTTTTGTTTGCTTTTGTTTTGTTTTGTTTTTGTGTTTGGTTTTTTTTTTTTTTTATTTTGGGGGAGGGGGGGATTGTATTTTTTAGAGAAGAGCCTACAATCTAATCAGTTTGGTACGTGATCAGCCCCAACTTTCCTTTTTGGTCCAGGCACACCACTGACCTCCTCTTGTACAAAAGCTCAGAAAAACATGATTTTCTCCATGTATGGATTTTTCAGTGAAAAAGAGACAGTATTTTCAGGGGGACTCTTCTAATTTCAACTTCAAATCATAAGAGAACTGATGATCAGTGCTTTAGAAAATGTTCATTTTCTTCACTAAGAGACCTGTACTTATATCATGGTATTGTTGTCAAAGAACACAAGAGAGGCATCAGCTTTTGTAGGATGTACTTCTGTATTCATTTCAT
>WBNO01017418.1:0-55593 GCA_013400575.1 Peucedramus taeniatus
AAATATCTGCAGAACCTCACATAAAAGGAAAGGCAGAAGGACATGCCCAATACAGTTTAATTTCCCTTTTAGCACACCCACATGAAGAACAATGTACTGACACACAAATAGGCCTCACGTTGATTCCACTCACCACTGGCTGATTGCAAAGATAACGGCAAAGTTCTCCAATGTACTGGATGACAGTCACATTGTACCTTCTGCAGTCACTCCAAAACTGACTAGCTGAGAACTTCTTTTTTAACACACAGGTTGCACCTTTATGGAAACAGTAGGGAAAATGAAATTAAGCAATTGCTCTGTGTGGCATCTGAGGAACTAAGAAGCCTCACTCAGAGAACTATGCGGTATTTAAGCTGTTTTATTTGAAGATGTGTGTTCAAACCTGGTAGACAATGAAGGGAGAGGAAATCAGCCTCCTGGATGAGACAGTAATGCAATAGATCAGAGCTTAAAAGCAAGAATTCAGCTTCTCTTCTTACGACACTGTTGGTGTTGTAACATATTTTAAGAGTTTAACCTGAACTCTTGTGTTCAAGCATTTAACTGAAAATATCCACAAGATTCAGGCTGATTACTAAATCATGTATCACTGAAGCCTTAGTTCTCAAGAATAAGGCTTCTCTTATTCATTAATGCAGATTCAGACAGAACTAACCCATAAGACAATGATTTTTCCCTTGCTCTGACTTGTACTTGACACATAAGGAAACAAAGTATTTGCCGTGGAGTTCAAAATAAATCTTTTATAAAAGAGCCATTGAGGACACCTATATTGTCCCGGTAATACATCTGATTTATTGCCAGTGTCAAAACAGTACTCGAATCAAGTGGATAAAAAGTTATATGGAATTTAAAAATACATGAAAAAGCTTGTACAATCCATTGTAGTCAATGTATTTGTCAATATTTTAAGTTCACCAAATACATTTTACTTCTATTCTACTCTACAGTGTTTAGTCATACATACAATAATGCACCATACACACTGCCAAAATACTGTATATGTGCTTAACTTCCTTTTGACCTGAATATAAAGAAGTCAAAACATTTGTGATGCAAATCATGATAACTAATTCTCCATAAAGAGAGCTTGTAGAAATCCCTTTTTAGTACAAAACATCCCCTCTCCCCAAAATACACAGCTATTCCAAGGACTACTTACTGAATTTGAGCAAAGCATTAGCTTCCCTAGGGGTAGTGAACCTAAGCATGTTTTATACATTTTATAATAACTAATTCTCTATTAACAACAAAAGCAAACAAGCCTTACCCAGCTGAATGCATCCACCAATGCCAAGAAGAGAAGCTGCACTGTGATAAAGAGGCAGAGTAATATAAATGATGTCCTCCGAAGTAGCACCAAAAGCCCACAGTCCAGCAGCTCCTTTAAGAATCTGTAAATGACTAATGACTGCTGCCTTTGGAAGACCTGTAATAAAATCAAAATAATGCATTAAAGCATTTCTTAAAGGGAATCTGTATATAAAGTATCTAAAATCATAAAAGAATCAACTCTTTAACCAAATTGTCAACCTTTTTAGATGGCTATAAATAGACAATTGGCTGTTTAATACAATATTGCATGTTAATGTACACATAAAGATTAGCCAGTTTCTAACCTCATCTTTTTGCTATTTAGTTCGAAGTCACATTCATTCATATAAGTGGAAACATGAAGGAACTCACTGGTTTGCTGCTAGCAAATTATATAAAGCAAGAAGGGAGAAAAAATTTACTGTAGATATGGACTTCTTTTAACATAAAGAGGCATCACACCAGATCTTGTTAAGGCACGAGTCATAGTGATTGTAAGGTAAATAAGAAAGGTATGGGATCTACATGGAGTAGGTCATACAGCAGGTGCTTATCTAAGAATCATACATCTTTCTATTTGTTTTAGAACTCTACGAAGCCTATGACAAATTAACAAAAAAAGAAAAAATCAGTGAGAAGACCACATCAGTTAGGTTCTTCTGAATGAGTTTCTTCAAGTTCAGCACATCATTTCTCTTCAGCCACATGCAGACTCACAGGCAAGGGCTTTTTGTGCTACTGCGCTGGTATCTATTAATCTGAGTAGGGGATATGATCTTGCATAATATATGTGTTCTCAAACACACACACAAATTTCAGTCTGAGTCAGGCTGATGATGAACAGTGAGAAGAGTTCAATACTTCAAAAATGCAATTATTCATAAAGTTTTCTCACCTATTTTAGAAAAGCTACTGTTCATTTCAAGATGTAGCTAGAGCTGGAAGTATAATCTGTGGAGAGTTGAGCTACCCTCCAGGCTATTCCACTTTTCTACACTAAAGTGAAAAGGGAATATGCCAAGGTTGCCAATAAATTGCTTATACCAAGAGGTTTTCTACAGTCTTGAGTTTTTACTTCTGCCTTTACAGAAGAGAGAGATTATGACAGATTGTGCAAAATATTCCTTTCTTCTATCAGTCAAAATATCTGAAAATGTTGAGTTACTCAAAATTAGTTATTCCATACTCTTCAGTAAACATAAACAAACCTTATGATGTTAGTTATATAGTACATAATAGACAATCAATGTAAATTCATATATTTCATACAAAGTTTCAATAAGATTTTAAATTCTACATAACTGAAACTTGAGACTTCACACAGATACTGTGATTCTAATTGTAAGAGCAAAATCATCCCACCTGGATAATTGTAAGAACAAAATCATCCCACCTGGATAATTCTGTAATTTTTTAAAGCAAATTTAACTCCCAACTCTTAACAAGCAAGCTTAAGTGTATTTCTATTAGTAGTATTACAAATAAAACCTCATCTCTTGACAATATTTATAACTTCTTAACTTTTTTATTGGAGACTGATGTTCTTATTTCCTAATTTTTTCCTGAGAACCTGAAGCAAATAAATTAAATTATTAGTTGTATGAAGGAACAAAGCCTCAAACCACATATGCATTTTCAATCTTCATGTGGCTAAAACTGTTGTATTCAATTGAATGAGAATGCCAATCCACTCATCTTAAAAACAATGCTGCCTTTCATGTCAGCAATCATGTTTTTTTAAGTCTTAGCTTCTTAGCTGCTGGAGCACAATTCAGACATCTGTTTCTAAACTAAAAGGCTAGTAACTTAATCCTATTTTCTGTCTCTACAGTGACCTGCATAAAACACGACTTAACAAAAGAAAAATAAATGTCTATTTGTGTGTTTCAAGATTCTTTTTTAAAGTTCTAGGTAAAAATCATAATAATTTTACCTAGGCAGTGTTATGTGGTCACAAAATACTATCTATTATGATTGTAAACTGACCAAAAAAGCAATGCTTTATAAACACCTTAGCTGTGAAGCAATAAGAGATAAAGCCTCTCACAGTATTTGTACAATGTGGCAGGAAAAAATAAAGAAGAGAAACCCATAAACCACCAAATAGAAACACAGGAAATATGGGTGGTTTTCTATAGCTTCTAGATGAGAACCATGGTATTTTGCTATTGAGATACTAGAGTTTCAGAAAAATCAAGTTCCTAGATGAAAGCTGAAGGAAAACACGGACTCTTTAGAAGATCTGTACCTGTTGTTCCCGAAGTAAATATATATAAAACAGCTGACTTGAGGTTGTTGGCAGAGCATCGATTAACTGGAACAGGGTCTTCAGATGCAGCTTCTATTTTGTCTAAAAGGGTATGCACATTTGGAAATGTGGAGTCCTTGGCCATTATCCAAACACTAACATCTTTTTGAAGTTTAGGAAGAATTTCTTCTAACGTCCCAAGCAAATCTTGAAAATTAAAATGAAATAATGTTAATTCCATTATGCCTTCCTAAAACTAGAGAATAAAGTATTTTTTCTCTTAAAGTTTTACTTTTTATAATAGAAAGAGAAATGCAAGTCACCTCCATGGATACAGATTCAATAAAATAAAAATGAACTAGAATGAAAATCCACTGAAAACAAGATATAATGTGCTAAAAATATCACTGATCCCACATAGTTGAATGGTCAACTCGGTCTCAAGGCAAATTTGTGAGCCTTGATCACTAGCTCCTATTGTCCACATGATCTTAAGTAACCCTTAGTCATTGTTAAGAATGAAATGTGGTTAAGTTTCAACTTCAAATAAATCTTGAAGAAATCCACGGAGGCAGATATATACATAACTGATAATTACAGTACAGGTTTCCTCGGATACCCTCAACAGCAATCTCCTACTGAGAACTATTTTTTTTTTCAAAAGCACAGAAGTGACTGATTTAAAAAGAAGCAGCAGTTTAACTATGTTTTATTCTCTTGGCTTATCAGGAAAGAAACAATGAGAGAAGTTCCCAGAGTAAATAAAAAAGAACATATATAGAGAGGCCAATCCTTAAATAATCTGTTTGGTTTTTATGTTTTGAAGCATTTTTATATCATCACTTTCTCAGAATACTGCACAGTCATTAAAATTCTAATCCAGGAAACTTGATTCCTGGAAAAACAAGAACAGGAACAATACTGTTCCCAATAGAACTCATTTACACCTAAGGACTTTGATAAATCTCAGTCTAAGTAATTAATCTTATAAATATTCCTGTGGGCATAAATTTATTATCTCAGTTTTTAGAATAAAATAAAGTTGAATAATCTTTGAATAAACAAAGTTGAATAAACTTGAATAAAAAAAGTTGACATGACTCACCCAGAACCTCACAATGAGGCATTGCCAGAGCCAGCATTTGAAATCCTGATATCAACTCCAAACTCACTTCACAAATATTAAATATGGATACCATATGCATAAATTTTATGCCAAAACAACTGAAGATTTTTAATCTTTCAGAAAGCTGCTTTACTAATGACAGACTGATGTAGTTATTTTATTAATAACATACAATTCCTATTACAGATATACAGCCTACTATCATCAACTAAACATATTTTTCAAACCTAAAGCCTACAGAGTACAAGTTTAATATATTTTATGAACGTTTAGCAAATAGATCTGACGTAGTGTAACATTAAAAATTTTTTTTCTAACTTTCTAGTACTGCAGAATGATTTCAGGAAGGATTCACCCAAATAAATTTAAAAATCTGAAAGATGGATAGCATCTTGTTTGAATCACTGGAGTACAATCCCATTATAGACAGCAACAGAGTGAAAAAATTTAATAAAAAACAATGTCAAGAACAGTAGTATTAACTGCAGGAAACCTGAGGCCATGAATGTCAAGGTTCATTGGCATATTAATTCTGTCTAGCTGTTGTATTATAGAATTATGGCATATTTTTGAGCAATAAATAGAAAAATACAACTGTACTATTTCTAACATCTTAATAAACCAAGTGGGATGGAATAACTATGTACATATTACCTTCACATACTGATTTTTGTCTTCCTATTATGCATACATGTCTCTCAAATATACTAAAGACAGCTTGTGTAGGTGCAAGTTAGACTGAGAACCTAGCAAAAGAAACAGAGGTGTTGCAAGTAGCTGGAGTTCTATTCCTGTTTTCAAAAGCAGTAAGAGAATATAGCATTCTCTGCCATTCTTTATTAATGCACTGGCTTCATCTACAATGCAAGTCTGTCAAAAAGAAGAGGACTTGCCTCTTCTTTTTCTTTTTTCCCCTTTTCGTGTATCAAAGAAAGAAAGATAGGAACTATTAATTCCAACCCTGCAGACACACTCATTTGAGATTTGAGAATGATATGAGGACACATGTCCTTTTAGTAGACTGAAACATATTTACCCAAAATAGTTAAGATTAATTATCATATTAAACATACACGCTCTTAATTTTTTCTCCAAACACTAACTCCTAAAACCAATGGCTCTAGAACTTTTTACTACTATTGAACAATTAAATGATTACACAGCATAATTTTTCTTCTGTGCTCAGGAATCTAGTACTTTTACCAATACATGAACAGCTTGTAATTAAAAGTTATCATGCAAGAAACTTCTCAGTAGATAGCACAGAACAGCAGAAACAATAAATTATTTCCTGAATAAAAAAAACGTAAATTAAAACAGCTGTGTTCAAAGTGCCAAAGACTGAAAGTTACTTCTGGAACACATATGAGATCGGGTGTTTGGAGATGACTTTCAGTTGTACTAACATGTTTCCAAATAATAATTCTAATGATGGTCAACTAACATTTTGTTCCCCAAACAGAAAAATTCTGTGCCAGACATTGTGTAGTGCTGTCTAGTCTTTACATATCATCTTTTCCACTTGTCAGGAAGACACAGCCCTCTCGGAAGAGCTATAATTTGTATATTTCTAGAAGTACCTTGTATGTGCACTTCATATAGAAAAGCAATTACAGTAAAGCAATTCTGCTATTTAAACTTGGAGTTCCACTCAAATAATACTTATTTACTCTTTACACTTTGAAAGTATATTCAGATTTTGGCTTACTTGTTTTGGGAGAAATGTCTCCTCATACAAAATTTGGCAAGTTCCATCTGTGTTTCTTACATTGATTGTATACAAATGTTTGCCATTTGCTAATTATTTGGCTCCTACCAGGAAAAAATATCTGGAATTGATCAGGATGGATATGGTTTTCCGCTTTTGTTTGCTTTTTTCCTCCTCTTACTTTTAAAGCATTATTCAATAAAAGTTTGTGAAATTGTTACTTTATATTCACATGCATACATAACTCAGTTACATCTTTTGAGAAAGCAAGGAAAATATGTTTTGAACTACTGTCCTAGGCTTCTAGTTGCACAAAGGTTTTTTATGTTATTTTCTAGCAGAGAGATCACGCAGGCTGTTGGCAAGGACACAGTCCCACGCTGATGAAAGGAATACATTAGATTATGAGATCAGTTTGTACTGAACAGAAAGTTACTCAGAAAGAAAACTCCATGAAATGGTTCTTACATAACTTTGATGTGTACCCTGGCTGATATGCTCAGGAAGTTATATTAAGTCCGGACTCTTCTGCACACAATCTGGCCTCAGAAAGTAATTGTTACTTGTACTTGTACTTGATCCCCCAAGTGACTCAGCATGGCTTCTCACAAAGTAATAATAGCAGGAAAGTCAGCTGTGGCTCAGGATCAGTGCTGGTATCTTGAAGTGCCACTGAAGGCAGTATAGGTAACAAAATATAAACCAGCTTGCAAATCACAGTTAGCCCTTTTTTCCACTCAAAGACCATCTGGGACAAGACACAGACTAGAGTAAGAGCAAGTGATCAAAGAGATATGGTGTCTAACAGAGCAGGTGTCTTCCACAGGTTTTCTAAGGTCCTCTTGTACTAAATGTTTAGGGCTAAATAGCTTTTATCCCAAATGGATAAGAAAAAGTTGTTTTGATAGAATCCATTCTTTTTTGTATTCAGTGAAATGACAGATGAGACTTCTACTTGTATGTAACATCAAATTACTTTAATTTACAATACAAAAAAATACTTTGCTCATTCTCTTTCTCCAGGATGTAGACATGCTTCTGTCTAGCTCAGAATACACTCAGAAGCAGCAGCAGAAAGCATTGCTAGTGCCTCAAGAGTAAAAAATTCTGGCCAGAAAAATGCAATACAACTGGGAGACATACCTCTGTACAAAACTGCAAAATCACAAGATGCCTGTGAATAGAAGGGGCCTCTGGAGGTCACCTCAGTCCGATCTCCCTGCTCAGGCAGAGCCACGCAGAGCAGGCTGCCCACACGTGTCCATGCAGCATGTACACTCCCTTAATAGCCTTTGTTATCAGGACTGATGTAAATCAATCTCATGGAGTTTAAAAAGCAATCCTTTAACAGCTGAATCCTTGCATCAGAAGTCATGATGGCAATCTAGGAGGTCCTACTCTGGGCTGAACGCTTCCCAGTAGGAACACGCTAGAGATAATCTGGCAAATAAATTTCATTTGTGCATTTCTGCTGGGTCACTAAACTGTAGTGTTTAGTAGTATTGCTGTTACACTGCTATAGATACAATGATACAACAGATGCAATGTAATCCTTTCTTCAAGCAAATCTTTGATCAACAGAAATATTCCCCAAAAAGGACATAGCACCATAAAAGATGCCTTCATTTTAAGCAGTGCCTTACCTCCTCTGTTTAACCAGCAGCTTTTAAACAACTAAAAGTGGCACAGTCTGGTAACATGTAGTAAGAATGAGCACCTTTTGAAAGAGCAGAGCATACAGTTTCTTTCTTTCTTTCTCTTTTACAAGTTCCTCATTGACTTTCAAGTTAGTTAACTTAGTTTTATTAAAAATGTGGTTTGAAACTCTAGCTTTTGAACCTCTTTCAAGAAACATTCCCCAAAATGGGAGTGGTGGGAGAAAATGTTTCTGGGAATGGAAGTGTGAAAAGGTTAAGCAACAAATTAAAGCAAGAGCTAAATACTCTGGGAACATAGCAGACAAATGATAGTACTTAAAGTAAAAAATATCTCTCTCTCTGTGACACAAAGGCAAATGGAATTACTGGAAAGGAACAGACAGTATTTGCCAATATTTAGTCTATCTGTATTTCCCTTTTAGTCAGAGCCTGGATGAGAAGACAAAAAATTTACTTGATTGTACTAAATTAATTAAAAGAGCATCGGTGTCAGAGAAAAACTCCCACACTTTCAGAGATAGCCATTTCATATAAGAAGAGGAAGAAACCTTGAAGTTTTTATAACATATCTGGGGCTTAGAGAATAAAACATTCAGTTGCTGAGTTCACAGAGTGCATTAAGGCAAAATCAAACCCACAAAACTTAAATACTACTGAAATACTCTGAACTAAAATTAGAAAAAGCAATCCAAGTATGAGAGAATTGTCAGATCAGAAGTATGATTCCAAGTGCTGAAGCAAAGACAAGATAATACTAATTGGATGGGCTTACCAAACCACAATGCCTGAACAATATGCAGGCACACAACAGAAGTGAGGAGTAAAAAATGGCACATGAGAGTGATCTTACAAGAGGCACCATGAAAAATGGAACAAGATATGGAAAACAATGCAACCATAAATAATATCAAGCCTAATTGTACAGAGGTATCACATTTGTAAAACATAAAAGCGTTTTTGAAAATGAGATACAAAAAAGCTTCAAGATGCAATCATATCACACAAAAGGAGGCTACATCACCATTCTGAGCAGGGGAGATTTCGCCATAAACAATCATCAGTAGGAATTGTTTCAGACAGCAGCTGAAGGTTCCCTTCAGCAAAAATGAAACCTTAATATTAAGTAGATATACAGTAAGATATAACAGTAGAACTTGTATACAGGTTCCTGTTCTAATGGGCTATTACAGACAAGAATTCCAAGAGCAAATTTAGTCTTGCTGAGCGCAGGCAGTCAAATTGTTAAGGGGATCATTTCTCCTGTGCTGCAGTCTATGAATAAGACCAAAGGTCATCCAAAACACAGAAAATATAGTTTCTAACTATTGCAAGAAATAGAAATGCTAAGTTAACCTGCATTTCTTTGTGGAGGGTGAAAAACCTTCATATTTTTAAAAGAATTTTACTATCCAGGAATACTGCCATTACATACTATTTTTTGATTAAAAAAACCCAGTCTTAATTGCAAGACATGAAACCTGTCCATGGCAATGATAAATATTAGACCACAAGCGGATTGGTTTTAATGTAAATACTTTGAAAAAAATATATACCCTGTTCAAACTATCCACATTTCTGTGAAAATGGTGCCACAGGAGGAAAATTAACAACTCATGTCTATTGATGAGGAAGATTCCCTTGATACTCACAATAACACTGGATGAAAAGATGTTTAATAGACCTCTAAGAATTATGTAACTGACTGTGTAACCCCAGTGTTAAACGTTGCTCTGCAATTTTTATAAACACTGGGGGGAAACTATTATCTATAGTAATTAGGTTCAATATGTTTCTTTCAAGAGTGGTATGAGTTAGGCCTCACAGTCACTGGTCTGTATATAAACTTTCAGTTGCCAAATCTGGACTCCTTTGGAGAGGCTCTTGTATGATATGGTCAATAGCTGAGGACCTAGCAACTTACTTCACAGATAAAAATTAAAAAGAGTCTCTAAGTCCTGAAGAAAAATACTGAGAAGGCTCACAGGACTGGCAGACTTACAGCAGAGACTAAAAACCGTTAATAAGGTAAGAAGCCCAACGTGTAAAATACCAGCTGAGAGACTAATTTGTTTGTATTTCTGTTGTATCAGCTGCCTGCACACAGCTCTTCCCTTGCCCAGAGGCAGACTCCCAGAAGAACTTAGTTCAACACAGTTGTTCTTACTATCAGCTACTGGTAGCAAATTAAGAGTGGAGAAATAGTTCCTGGCCCTGCTCTGCAAATGCTTTTTTCATCCATTGAAGTTAGAGTTACCTCTAAACTTCTCTCAGATACAAGCTTTGATCCAAAGTTTCTCCCGTTCCACAGTCAAAGAGCAGGAAGTTCCTGAACATTAATTCCCTTCCTCAATCCATGCACTCAAAAGTATATATTCATAAGAAGGAGCTAAACAAAATTTTTAAAAAATTAAGTAAGAAAGCAAAATGAAAAGCTGTCAGTTCAGAAGTCTTGTTATTATGTATTTGGATTATATTTAAATTGGCTTTTGTTTCATTGGCTTGTTTTAATTACCAAACATCTTAAACTAGCAAACCATATAGAATCAGAATAAGAAGATTTATAATTTAAAAGTGTGCAAGGGAAAAATCTTAAATGCATTTTGGAAAACACAACTTCATAGCAGCAGAGAACAGATGGAAGAAAATTCTATCATTTAGGTGTCATGGGTGCAAAACCCCACAACTTGTGTAACAGGAATAAAGCAAGAAGGTGTGCAACAGAAAAAAGGCCAAGGAGACTTGAAACAATACTTTTCAAGAGGTGGGACAACATTAATATGCAATATTTAGATATATTTTTTCCATTCAAGTGTCAAGCTTCTGTGCAGTCTTTGAGCCTTGCAGGTTCACTTTCACTTATCATAAATGCTATGGCAAGTTTATGTTTTGGATCAGTCTTCGATTTATACATGTATCTAATTAAGCCTATCTAATGTATCTAATTTGAATATACAATGCCCAGGATGCCTACAACAAGGTTTTAAATTCTTTTGAAGCATTTAATAAAAACTTAATACTCCAGAAAGTTGCACCACACACATTACCTATTTGTGTGTTTGAATACCTATTCAAACACAGCAATTTCTTCTACAATCCAACACCAACAGTAAGTTTGTAATTATGAATCACCCTCCTATGTACTCTACTCCCGAAATTTTATTCTTGGAAAACTGTCGTACCTCTGCTAGCAGTTGAACAGCAGAGGCTGTACAGTCCAAGCTTAGACCTTCCAGTTTTGCAGTGTGTTTGATCAGTAGAAAGATGGGCAGATAGCACAAGAGAATAATGTACAAGATTTAAATAAGATTAAATTTGACTATTTGAGAAGTAATGGAAAATTAGTCTTAATAGATAATTTTAATGCTTTCAGAGACACTTCTACTGAAGCAATTAAACACTTGGAACAGGCTGTACTTAGATGTTGAAAACTCTCCTGCAATAAACATTTTTTAAGAAAATGTTAAATGGATGTTCACAAAGCAGGGATACAGTTGATTCTGCCGGAGAGATTGAGGCTTTATAACATCTTGAAGCCCCCTCCAGCTCTGTGTTTCTTTCATTCTGTGAACATCTGTAAATCAGGTTTCCAATAAACTATCTGGAGGGCCAGGTATGTGGGAGATGTAACATTAAAAGCTTTGGATGTAGGAATGAGGATTATACCCTACCTGCTCCCACAACCAGTATCTTGGGCTCACAGCTGCTGACACAGTGCAGGAGAGATCTGAAGCGGACATTGAAGTTGAGGAATGCCACCACACAGCCCAATTTGGCCAGTCCAAACCACACGTGGATGAAGTCTGGCTCATTCCCCATCAGCAAGGCCACCGTGTCTCCCTTCTTCAGAGCCTCGTGCTGCAGGAAAACCTGTGCTATCCTGTTACTCCTCCGGTCCACATCTCTGTAGGTGTGAACGGTCCCTTCGTAGATGAGGAACGGTTTGTGGGGCTGCTTCTCCGCCAGCTTCACAAACTTGTCCAGGACGGTGACAACCCTCCCTTGCAGCCGGTACCTCTCCATTCTCAGCCCATAGGTCAACACTTTGAGCAGGTATCTCAGGTCGGCCCAGAAGTAGGGGAAGAGGAGTTTCTGGATGAAGTGCAAGGAAAGGATCCCGGCCGCAGCCCCCGGTACCCAGGAGGGCGGCACTGGGAGCAGGAAAAGGTCATCCCAGCCACGCATCTCCCCGCAGTCGGGCCGCCGGGCACACGGCCGGGCAGGGCGCGGAGGCGAAGGCCGGCACGGGCTGAGGGGGCTGAGGCTCTTCCCGCCCTCACCTCCTCCACAGCGGGACGCCCGGGCCAACGCCGCTCAGGAGCAAGGGAGACGGGGAGTTCCAAGGGCACGGAACGGCACGGCCGGAGCCCCCGCCCGCTCAGCCTCGCCGCACCTGCGGGACGGCCCGGCGGGAGCGGGGCGGGAGTGCCGNGGGCACAACAGATGCCACTGCAATCCAAGGTTCTCGGAGTACCTATGATGTATATAAAACAAGGGTGTAGCTCTGAAAACACAGAACTGTATAAGAAAGCTTTTTATTAGGGACAGGGAAGGATGATAGAAGGGACAGACAGATAGAAGGACAAATGTCCCTACTTAAGGAAAGGTGAACTACAAGTCTTAGTAATTACATTACAATAAAGACTCATGTCTCTATAGTGCAGAGAGACAAATAATACATTAATTTTTGGGGGGTTTTGTTTGGTTTTGGGTTTTGTTTTTGTTTTTGTTTTTGGGGTTTTTTGTGTGTTGTTTTGTTTTGTTTTGTTTTGTTTTTTTACCACTAAGATCGAGGTCTGATTTGATTAAGAATATACAGACACATGTCTGTTATAGGAACGCTAACTGGACATGCATTGAAAACCAATTCAAACAAATTAAATAGTGCAAAAATAGATTATGAGTAGATTTCATTCCTCTTTAAAGGCAATACTGTCAGTAGGCTGACAGGTTTTTATCGATACTACGGTGTTCCTTACTTGGAAAGTGCAGTGGATGTGTAAGTTCTGGTCTAGCTAGGTGTATATTTACAAGAAGGAAGAAATATTTAGGTTTTCAGCTGATTTTAGAATCACTTCTTCCAGAAAGACATTCTGTGAGAACACAGAGTTCTAGCTTACTTTTCTTAGGTGAAGATAACTTAAAGGGTCAGTATTTAAAATTTCATAAAAGTAACTAATAGGTAGATTAAATGCTGCATTAATCTGTGCTTAACATACAAAAACTCACTGTAGTTGTTTGACTGACTGGAGTTTGGCTGCTGTTAACTGCTACAGAAATGTGCATAAATAATGAATAAAGAGAAAGGCTGTGACTCATAAGGAAGATGCATACTTATGTGTTGATTTGAAGGAAGATAGAGGCTGAGAGACACTCTTGTTTGCAAAGATTGCTTTGAAGAAGGCAGAAAGAAAGCAGGAGGCATGGCAGTCCAGGTCAACGAAAAGCTCTCGTCGTACTATGAGAGTGAGAGGAAAAGCAATAGGTAATTGATAGAGCACAAAAGTAAAATAAATACAGAATGGGCTGTGGATAAGAGAGATGTATTTTAAACATACTGTGCTTCGAGCTAAAAAATAAGCCAGGCAACATTGTGTTTACTAAAGTGACTAATGATTAATATGTCGCCACATGTCAGGAGAACAGAGAGGAAGAATTTTGTATCTTAGATGTTATCGGTGCTACTAATCCCCAAGAACTGAAATGATGAGCAAGACCTTAACATAAAGACTCTGGTATTCTGAAATACACAGTTTCAAAGCCAAATTGTAGGTTTGTGGTCTCTAAATTGTGCCTTTTCCTGCTAACTCTACATAGAAATTATATCAATCCTCTTTACCCAGTATCCAAGTTTCTTGAAAACATGAGCAATAACTTACTTCTTATACCCTCCTGAAGGGAAA
Source organism: Peucedramus taeniatus (assembly GCA_013400575.1). Classification (NCBI taxonomy): domain Eukaryota; kingdom Metazoa; phylum Chordata; class Aves; order Passeriformes; family Fringillidae; genus Peucedramus; species Peucedramus taeniatus. The sequence continues at coordinate 13,958 of WBNO01017418.1, forward strand.
CAGGATAATGCTCTAACGGATAAGTTACTTTCCAGTAATTATTTTCAGATCTGTTATAGAAATGGGTAAGACAAGCCAAGAAATATCAATAGGCAATGGAAAAGTCACATAACCCAGGTGAAGCCATGCTGGAATTGGATTCAAACCCTGCCTGTGCCAGAATTCCTTTGGGATATTGGATTAATCTCTTACAATGTCCCCAAATTGGGTTATTTAGTCAAGCCACGTGCCTAACGTTACACCTTAAGGCCCTCTTAGTCCCTTGATTTGATGGTTACACAAACAACTGTAGATTAAGACAAGAGGATCTGCAGTTTCTTTTCTATGCTAAGTGAAATGGTTAGCAGGTCTAGCACCTAAAGTTGGGAGGTGGGTTTAGAGATTAGGTACATTCACCTTGAATATTCTTGCTCTCTATAGTTTTGATTCTTAATCCAATGGAAATACGTGCACATTTGTTTTGTTTGTTTGTTTGTTTTTTAAGTAAACAGCATAGAATTTGAATAGCTCAAATTAATTTTTTTTTTCTTGACTACTTCATATCAGCAGTGAAGATGCAATTATCTGCATGCATGGGTTGTTGGGTGTAACATAGGAACAGTTAAGAGAATGTGAGTTGCCATATGCATTGAATAAGATGTTGGAAAAAATAGTGATCTGGGAAAAAATGTATCTTACTATGAGAATAAAATTATTAACATAGCACATACTTGCAAGTGGTACATCCATATTGTGAAGAAAGCATAATTAAAAGCAAAAAAAAAAAAAAACCCTAGAACGTTCTCATATTTTAAATGCAGAGGTATTTGTTTTAAAGTAAATAAAAACCCTAAAGTACCGCAAGAAATTACCTGTTCATCAGGTTCTTGTTAAATGTCATGAGCTGGAATCTAATTTACTTTTGACATTATGTAGGATGAATAAACTTGTACCACACACAAACCACTAAGCCCTGAATTATTTAGTACACTGTAATTATTCTGCTCAATTTCGCTTCAACAGAAAACATTTTGATGCCTGAGAGTATGCTATGACCCAATAGTAAAATATAAAGGAGTTTAATTTTCTACTGGTAGAACTCGTATATGGGAAGTTTTGTGTTTTTAAATGTGGTTAGATAAAACATTTCCCTGTACCAAAATCTCAATATTGCAAGAAAATACAGATTACAGAAATGCTTCTGTAGCACAAAAACCCTGCCGTTTTGATGTTACCATTTTGACACATTGTGTCTTTTAATATCACAATATGATGCTGTACATACATTTTATTAACTCTGAACCTGGCTAATATGCCCATGGGAATTTGCTTGGGCTATTTTAGTGACATCAATTTGGGGGTGGGGGGAAAGCTACATTAAATAAGATTTTTTTTGATGTATGAAGTTTTTGGGTCCCCTCAGGGGAAATAATAGCATAAATTCTGAAGTGTCAGCTGTTTTCTAATTTCTTATTAAAGTAATTTTAAAGTAGTGACTTTTTTTTTATCAGAAATAGATATTTTGAAATCTACAACAGAAAGAGATTAAATAGAATTTCATTCAAGAGAAAAAGTCTATGACTTAAAGAGATTCCTGGTTTTTCAGTGTCAGACTGCTGTAATATGGAAGAGGAAGAAAATAGCGTCATATTCTGAATATTGTCTTGCAGATTGTCCACCACAATTGAATTATTCCTTTCTTATATTTCAAAATATATATTTTTAAATATCTATTATATTTTAAAATATATATTCTATACTAAAACATAATCCAGAATATGAAATAAAAAACTAAAAATACCTTGAAAATGCAATTTCCAGATTTTCACACCTCACTCTTCAATTCCCTTACCATTAAAGTAAAGCAATAATATTCAAATAATTGTGTCTTGTTGTATTGTGTTCAATATGCCTTTTTATAATTGTTTTGTACCCTGGTTTATCCCAGTTCTCCCCTATGTCAGTGGTCCTGCCCATCCTGCCTCCTCCCTCAACCCCTCCCTGGTGTCCTGTCCGTCACTCAGCAGCCCATCCCTTCTCCCTAGAAACTTCTGGTAAGGGCGTCGAGTGATTGGTTCAGGAACCGGGGTTCCTCCCACAGGTTACCCCCGTTGGTCTCCCCAGAAGCCCATCTTCCCAATGTCCATACCCCCATGTTTCCACATTGGCTCCCTGTCTTTGTTCCCTCCTCTCTCATAAGACACCTGATGGCCCAGAGTTTCGTCTTTGGCGCGAGGTCATGCTGGGCTCAAGGTCCCTGCCTGAATAAACCTGGACTGATCCCTCCATTCGAAGTCCACTCCTTTCTTCCACCGCAGTCTATTCCTGCCTCACCCGCCAAGGCGAGAGCCTGAGCCCCCTCCTGCCCCTCGGAGATGGGGAGAGGTTCCCCACAGCTGAGTGTGCCACAGCCAGCCGGGACCCCCCGAAGGGACTCGCGGAGGAGCATTTACAACAGTGTTTATTAATTTCCACAGGTTAGCTGTGGAACATATGTCTAGCAAAGTCTAAAATCTTAAATCTAAAATTAAACAAGTAATAAGCAAACCAGAATTTGATGTCTGAGTGGCCAGTAAACAAGTCATAATGCTGAAACAGGCACACAAAACTGGCCCATGAGAATTTGGGGAAAGAATGGTGTAGTCATACTGCAGTTATTACAGAGACCTGAGGAGGTAAAGTCCAAAGTTGTTGTCATGGCACAGACCAGACGCTATGGAAGTTTTTCATCATAGGAAAACATTTAGGATTCAAATCCATAGGAAATAAAAATTAATTTTTTTATAATATTTTGGAATGCTTGTTTATTCTGTAGTTGTATGAGGACGTTCATTTGAAATGCTTACATTACATAAAGTGCCTTGTCTCAAGTCATTCACTACAGCATGTCAACACTACAGACTTATGGCAACCTTTCAAAGATGTACAGAAATATAATCTCTGGTAGATTAAATTTTACTAACAGAAAGCTTTACTATTAATGTAATATATCATTTTAGACACACACCCCTCCCCATATTCTATTTTTAATTTCATTAGCTTTGAATAGGCTCTACAGGTAAATTTGTAGTTTTGCCTGAATTCATGAAAACGTGCTTGTACTAGGAGCCATATGCACTAGCACCCTGGTAAAATTTAGCCACAAGTTTCCAAAGAAGCATACTGAAATATTCAAATTTTCTCTCTCCTAGAACAACTTTGTGGAGTGCTGATGGAATGAGTTCACAACAGTGAGTCTTTTGGTCCTGAAAAGATAGAGCTGGGGTTCAGTCCCACTGTCATCCAGAAGTGATGTGAATTGAGCAAGCTACCAGCTTATACATTTGAGATGAAATAATTATATAGAAGGATTCCACATTGTAGTCTGATAATCTCAAACCAGTGGTTTTGATTTTACTCATGACACAGCTCCTGCCTATCAGGTAAAAAACACAGCACTGACCTGTCAAAGGGATGCATACTTTACATGGCTCTAAAGAACAGGTCATCATTCATACAGAAAGATTAAATAAGAGCCAGATGAAAAGTAGAATCTGAGTATAAATCCTTTATAAAGGATATTCTGGTGTCCTCTCAGGTGTAAGGCAAACAAGAAGATTTGAAAACATGGGGAAACCCTGGACAGGACATGAAATCAAACAGAGGAGGAAACAGACTTCTCCTCAGTATGAAGTGCTATCATTTTCACATTCTTTGAATAGCTACTTTGTTGACCACTAGTTTAACTTGACTCATGTTATGGGTGATTTGAAAATACCTCAACATTTTTGAAAGTTCTACGCCTTTTTTTTTTTTTTTTTTTTTTGTTATTTTTAAAATTTTTCTAGACTTCTACTACAGAGCATAGTATCCCAATTCCTTTTTCTTTTCATGTCAAATGACAAAAGCATTCTTTTATACAATCTTGGTTGGCTTGGAATAGGATGACATAAGAGTCTAGAAAAATCTTGCAGTGATTGTCAGGGAAATTTTCTGCTGTGTTGGCCTGTGTCAAAACAGCATGGAGCAGATGAGGCATGAAAATCATAAGCAAAACTTCAAAAATATGTAACTGTCTCTAAGAAATCACATATGAGCTAGATGCTACCATATCCATTGTTTGCTTCTGCTTTGTGGGTATGTGCTAGGGAGACAAATTTTAATTTAAAAGAATTTTTTTTTTAAATAAGCACCTTTCAGATCAGGGTGTTTTCAGTAAGCATTGGTTGGAAGTATTCAGTGTTTTCATTATCATCCTGAATTTCTAGGTGAAAGGGCTGCTGTACTCATCTTTCAAAGGATTAGAACAGGGTGTCTGCTTTCTGTGCCTTCAGGCACGCATGAGATAGTTTTCAACTTGCCTCTGCTTTCTGAGCTTTCATGTTTGCAACACAGTTAAACAGTATGCCGGAGAACATCTGCCCCTTATTTGTGCTTTCATTGTTTTGTGCTTTGATTGCATTTGAGATTCTATCTGATGACCGTGACAATAGTATTATCAATGTGAGCTGGTATAATAGTTCATTCCTGTGACCTCTTCTGGCTAGAAGCACTTCCCTGTACTTGAAATACCATTTCTGATACTGTCTCTATGTTTTAAGATCTTAGATCTTCTATAGGGAACAACATTTTCAGAAATGCTTTGCCATCTGATATAACTAGGCTATGTGCTAAAATACTGACTTCTTTAAATTCGGTAACAAAAACTTCCACTCATTTTCTTCACACATGTTCCTTTTCTGTGGTGTGGAAATGAAGAGGGAAAATGACTCTCTTGAAAGCACAAGAAGCAACTTATAACAGAAGAGGGAGAAAAGAATTTAAAGTACTTAAGAGTTACAGGTACTTGTACTTCTCTGCACATGTTTCAGCATTACTGAAGCCTGAAACCACAGTCATTTCGTGGTGCAAGAGACTCATTCCTCAAGCATCTTCTGTGTAGATCCTGTTCAATGTGATTTTAAATCAAAGTGATCTTGCATTAAGTTTGCTGGATTGAGTTGGTGCATTGTTGTGCTAATAACACAGCTAATAACTGTTTCTGGCACATACGAATTTAGCTTGCTTGAAGCAATGTTTGACCTGCTTTTATGCTTCCCTTTTTTCCTGGTGTTCCACTTTCCCCCTTCACAAGGCAGCTTACTTTCAGAGATGAGGGAGAGAAAACCCCCTTTTCCTTATCCTATGGCTCTGTTATACATAGTCAGAGTCATCAAGCAGCAACAGCAGAGCTGCTCAACAGCCTGAGGAGCAAAACAGGTGCTGAGGATGCCCCTAAGACAGGCAAAAGCACCCTATCTGACCAGAGGGCAGTCTGGCTGCACCTGAACACACCGGGGTCTGGGGTACTTCAATAGAGGAGCTGCCAGCAGTCCCAGACATGGTAATGGATCAGGTCCAGGGTAGGGGATGAAGGCAGAGGTAGGACTAGAGACAACAATATGACAATGTCCATCCACAAGGCAGGACAGCTCAGTTCAGGTAAGTGTGGCTGCCCAGCCCTCAACTTAGACCCTTTGGAGTCTTTGGGTGGAGGGGAGAACATCCCAAGTGATTGCTGCTCAGGGCCATCAGGGCAAATTTATGCCACTACCTCTTACTTGATTCTTGCAGGTTCTAAGAAGCTGGTGGAGCCAGCCTCATACCTTCAGCAATTTTCTGAGAAGTGTTTCTGGAAAAAAAAAAAACCCTTTTATGTTCATTCAGGTAACTTGTCATATGAACTGCAGATGAAATCTGTCATATTCAATCACCTTGTCTGATAAACCTCATGAGGCTAATGGGGAACAAATGTAGGAAGAAAGTTAATGAGGAACAAATAAGGTGACTCAATCACATACTTTACTATCATTAACTTTACATTTATGTGATATAGTCTGTACTACAAGTCAAGAAAATATCTTCTGTATGTGTCATTTTATGGTGTTTGTAAGATTGAAGCCATGAACATTTCAGACAAATTGGCCATTTTCTTGGTTTCTAACTGCCTGGGGTGTGTCTGTGTTATTAAGTGGTTATCTTAAAAATGAGGAGGTAAGTATGTAGGTATCTTCAAAAACTAGTCTGGTAATAAAAGAAAAAAGAACATGGTAACCACAAGGCAAGTATAGGCACTTTTAAAGTCAGCATTATGTGACTGAATAACTATGCTTTTATTTCTGGAAGGGACTTTCTTGCCAAAAACTTCATCTGGATGGAGTTGAATAACTTCTTACATCTATATGAATGATCTTGTTGCAGAATGATTTCGTGCCAAGAAAAAGAAATTGTGTTAAAAAAGAAATTGTTAAGGATATGTCTATGTGCAGGGGCCTTTTTCTTATAAATGACTTGCTGAAATCTACATTAGTAGCCTGTGTTAAACGCCCTTAACAACCTAATAACAATTGGCCTATTGGCTATTTGCACCCTCATAGTCTTGTCTCAACTGTGTTAACAGACCATGAGTGTAAGTGGTCAGTGAGATATCAATAAATGTCAAGATAATCCCATTTTGTCTTCTCTCCACTAGAATACTGTTTGCTCAGGTACCACTCCGTTAACAGCACTGAAAATGGCTTTCACATAAGGTAGTGAGCTCTAATTCCACTGAAAGCAAAAGGAATTCTGTGAAATTTCCCAAGGATTGTGGAACGATGTACAAACATGACCAGCCAAAATGGTCTCACTGGAATAATTTGTTGTTGATATGTTTTCCTACATTTCCATCTGTCTGCAAACCATGATGACTGAAAACTAACAGCCCGGGAAAATCACCTTACAAGTTGCTTTTGCAATTGCAACATTACGCCAAGGCAGGAAAGTTTTTGCCTGACTAGCCTGTGTAATAATCAAAGCAGACAATTGCCTAGCTGGAGCAAGAAAAAACACAAACTGCAGAAGGGTTTCACTTTTGAGATGGCAGTGACTACAGCATTCTGTCTAGACAACACAGGCTCAGGCGAGGCAGTAAGTGTCTTCTATGATGCGTTCTTTTGCGTAAGCAGCTCAGTAAAGACCTCTCACCTGTTGAAACAGCAAGAGCTGGAGGGCGGGATTAACCTTTTTCTTTTCATTTTTTCATTTTTTCTCCCTTTTTTTTTCCCCTATTTCAGACATCTTCTGACAATGGGGGGAAGAAAAATAAAGATAAACAAGGGGAAAGGTGCAGTGGGAAAGACAGAGAGGCCAGTGATGTACTGCACATCCTGTGCTCTGTCCCTCAGTATTATATTGCTTTCCAAATGTTGGGTATAGGTTCTTTGCATTGTAAGAAGGAAGGGTAGTGGTGGTAAGGAAAGAAACAACATACCCTAGTTACACCATAAGGCCTGAGAGTTATTCCAACTTTCATACTGACTATTTGTTTGCCTGAAATTAATGTTCAGAAGTCTTTACTATGCCTATATACTTCAGAAATAAAGTATTTCTTCACATCCATTTTTCTGAAGGGCTTTAGCTCCTTATTATTCATTTTGGGCTCTTGCCTTGCAATATGAAAAAGGTTGTGTCTGGAAGTTGCTAAAAATCCTTTTCTAAAGGAGTTTTGAGTGTACTCACAATTTGGTTACTCCATCTTTGTTTGTGTTTATTTAATAACAAAATTATTTCATTTCTGTTCTTTGCAAATACCATATTCATAAACTAGTGGTTAGTGAAGTATTTTGAAGAAGGTTCTCATAGTAATTCTTAGTAAAAATTCCAGAATCATCTCCTTGAGGTTTCAAAACCAGAAAAATTATGTGTGAGGTATGTCTAAATATAATCTAGGTAAAGGATCAGCCATTTAACATGCTTCCCTTTTAAGGGTCCCGCAATGAACAGTTCAGTTATTTTTAAACAGTTTTTCTACATATTTTTATGGTATTGTCAGTTGAAATTGCTAAATACTGCTGCGGGTGTAGAAGAGCCATTTGACAGGTCTGGCAGAAGATAATACAGACTTATTGCTAAATAAAATTATTTTCCTTTCCTCCTCCCAACAGGCGGACTCCAAATGTCAATTTACTGTCTCTAAAACTCAGAAGCAGAATAAGCCACTTATCATAATCCCTACCATCTTTCTCATGAACCCCACTGTGAGGCTGTGTAAGTATCTCTTACACAGTGTCTCTGAAAGCCCTTTACGTCTTTGCCATACTGTTGTTCCTCTTCTTTCTGAAAAATATCTCAGGCTTCAAGTCAAACTATAAAATTATTAGAGGGTTTTGTAATGGAAGTGGTACTTGTGTTAAGATTATCAACTATTCATTTTTATTGTGTTCTTGTTAACAATGTATATTTTAAATTTTTTGGCTCATTGTGGTGAGACTCTTAGTTTATAGATATTGATATTGGTGGATTTCCTCATTATTATTTTCTTGTTTTCCCGATTTTTTTTTTTCAGGTAAGTAGATCCATGCTACTGTTTTGGCCTTCTTTTCCTTTAAGTCCAGAGGTAAAAGCAGGGAAATTTTTTTATTAGCATTTTCTTTACTGTAATCGACATAAAAGGCATATGTGTTGTTCATATCTATGTAGCAATGTAGCTCTCCAACTACCAGGAAGTAAAAAGTGTATAGAAAATAAGCTTCTACACAGAGCAAGGGTTTTATATAATCTGTTTTGTACAAGCAAATAATAGTAGTTTTTGTCAATGTATGAAGTTTTGTACTGCTAATCCTTGCAATTCTGTTTATAATTTAAAGTCAGGACTGTAGAATATTATGTGCCTTAAAGGAAGAAGCAGCCTATGCTGGAGATACTTATAGAACATAATCTACATTTCTTCAGCACTTTTATTTCAAGAGCTACAACTGTCACCAAATGCAGAAATGTGTGAGCTCCTAGACACTGACAATATTGAAGACAAAATCAGTATCTGTCATGAAATGGGCCCAAAACTTCATATGACAATTGTTATTTTTATAATGGTCAAGAAAAAAAAAGAAAATAATTAGTTATTTTGGAAGACTTTCTAAACTTGATGACAGTGTTGCTTTCAGAAAATGTTTTGTGGGAATTTTTAAATTCCTGTGTGGAGGATAAATGAATCTGACAATATACCTGTGTAGTAAAAAAGCAATAGAAGTCATGTTGATATCAGATTTCTAGTATTTAGAAGGCTATGAATGACTTTATAAACACTTTACTCATTACTCCACATTCCAGGGTGATCTAGTTTAAAAATAACTGTGTATGTAGTTATTTACAATACAAAATGCCAACATGATTTAATTTAAATATTTCTTTCAAGGCTTTTGAAAGAAGTCTTTGGTGAATTACATTGAATTTGATAAAATTCAAATCAATACTCAAAGCAAAAATGAAACTCAAGGAAAAACAACAAAATGTTGTTAAAACAAACACTAAAGCAAACATTATCCAGCATTAAACACACTCCAGTATTTAAAATATCCCCATATATTTTTTAATTTTTAAAGTGTTAAGTCTGTATACCAAGAAACACAGATTAGTTTAAAACTCACATTAACTTTTCTCTTTGACTTAAGGAGTTTCAAAAATTTTATGTATCTGTAGGACCTGTAAGGATAGTATAAATACGATTCTTGAATAGAGGCTTTAGTAAAGCAAAAAAATATCAAACACTTTACTTAGAAAATTCTTTCTTTATGTCTGTTTGGGATTAGCCTATCTGCAATTAAGGGAAGATCCCTTATCTTAAAACTTTTAAATCTTTTATTTGTACTATTTTCGTATATTACCAACTGGTCAGAATACTTGGACTGAAATTTGCTCACCCCTGTTCCTCTCTGCTGTGTGTGAATAATTAATATTAATATATTCCCAGCAGTTTCTTTTGACTGTCAAAGTTTAATCATCGTGATGCACGTGGTAAAATGTGCCTTATTGGTACTCTTCAAAACAGCATATAGTTTTTTTTAACAAAATGCAAAGGAAACTTTTAGGTTTTTTCTTCTCAATACTTTGCTGCTTCCAAGATACAATTTTTCTTTAAAGCTTTTAAAACCACCTGTATTTGTGTTGCTTTTGACTTAAAATAGCACATTCTGTATAATACACCAACAGTAACAGAAGTCTTGTTTGATTTCTGTAACTGTTATTTTAATTAAAATCCTACTTGTAGAAAGCTTTGGAAGAAGTTAAACTTTTTTGACGTGTGTAAAAATTTTATAGTTAATCTAGTCCAAGCAGAGAAAACAAAATAACAATTATTTTTAGGCCTGAGGGAACACCAGCAATGCCAGATAAAATTAGCAGTGCCACATAAAACCATTCGAATGTTTTGAAATCAGCAGATAGAATGGGGATTAGAATGCCATGCAACCCTCCAGCTGTCCCTGAACCAGGCTTTTTTAATATTAGCCTGTTTTCTGGCACTTTGTTTACCTGCCTGAGGCTTGGTGCTTCAGCACTGCCTAATATCTCCACAGGTTAAAAACATCTCAGGTTTCTGGGTGTGCAAGGTTTTTAGGTGCCTGTGCTGCTTAGCTGTCAAGACTCCAGATATTTGTGGCTGGATATTAAGAAACCTCTACTTCAGTATCTTCAAGAGGAATAAGTGGGAGGGCTGGTTTCCTTTTAACGCCTTCCCTCCCTTATGTAATATTCTTTCTTTGAGTTTATCTCCTAGAGAACATTTTGTATATTTAACTTGCTTTTCAACTCCAAAAAAGAAAAGATTTATTCATAGGCAGTGATGGTTCATGTGCAAGTTAAATCATGTACAAGGAAAAGTAGAATAATTAATTTGTGGTGCTGCACATCAGCCCAAAGACAAGGATTCTCTGGAGGCTGCAGGACTGTTCATTGCATGACACCAGCTTGGGCAGGAACACTGAGGGAGGAAATGTATTCAGCTGCTGAGTGGGACAGACCGCAGAACCTGGCCAGCACTGAGGTGTCATATAGGTAGGTAAAAGTGACCAGTGGCAAGAACAAGCTCGAAATCTTAGAACTATAAATTTTAGAGGTTTCTTGAGAAAAATGGCAAGGGGTGTCTTTGCCAAATAGTTTGCTTACATTCAACTTGTGGCTATCTCTCTCTGTCCTTCTGGTGTACAAGGCAGCATTAAGCTGATAGACTGAATCACTTGTGGTATGTATAGACACTTATATAAATACTGCTGTAGTTCATACATTCAGATATTAACAAAATTACTTCCGAATTTCTTTCCAGAGGTGATTTTTTTGTGCTCCTGGCATGGTGAAATTATGATAAGTATGGTAAGTGTGACCTTCCTTCTTCAGATCTCAAAAAAAGACTTTGGATCTCAAAAAAGACATTATTAACAAAATAAAGTCCTTGCACCTAAAAGGCATCCAGACTTTGAATAGAGAAATTAGTGCCCTCCCTATTTCTTGTTGCTATTGATTATGTGCAAAGAATTTTTTTTGCCTTTTATAGGATTCTTTTTCCTATTGCTAGAAATATTGGGGTCTGCATACAAAATATTCAGTCCCTCAACTTCTTTAGGGGTCTTCCTGTGTGATAGGTTACTGTTGTTTTGCACCCATCTGTGATAAGGAGTACTAAGTTACATATTTGAAAGCTTTTCATTACTAAAATTTCTTATTATAATATTTGGCATTCATTTCTGTAATGGTGATTTGACTATGGTTTAAATACTAAGTTTCAACTACTGTAATTTGTTTAAGGCTTTTGTATAGTCCATGACAGAATTCCTTTTTGAAAATAAGTTTAAGTAATATAATTTTCAAAATTGAATGCATATCTTTCTCCAAAACAAAAGCAAAGTCATCAAATTTAAAATAACAAATGAAGAGATGTTATTGATACTGTTTTGAACTGGATGCTTGCTGATACAGAGAAGAAGGACACAATGCAAAAAACCAGACAAGATGCCGAAGTCAGATACCATTACGGAAAGCACCAAAGGAGAAAGAAAAAACATGAAAGAAAGATCAACACTGGGAGGTGACTGAAGGCATTGAACTGTGAAGAAAATGAAAGTGTATGGAAAAATACCCAACTCTGTAATCCATTTCTATTCTTACCACAATAACTTTACATATCTTGAGTTTTGGCAGGTCACCTAGACCTTATTGATGCATACAGAGATTACTTTTAGTCCTGAGATAAAATTCCTCCTGTTTTTGAACAAAAATACAAAACACAGGGTGGGGAGAGGCCAAAAGAAGTCATTTGGTATGTCTTCACTTTAAAAGAAATTCAAAAGTAAAGTATATACCTGATATTTATTTCACCAACACATACAGCTTGTGAGAACAACATAGGCAACTGATCCCTGTGCCATGTGAAGTGTGGTTTCCTGTGAATGCTGACTGTGGCTGGATGACTGCTTTCTTTGAAGTACAGTAAAATGTTCTCAAGTAACTCCATAACAAGCTATACAGTGGCTAGAAGCTTAGGGCACATGTGAGATAAATTTTTTTTTAAACAACTTTGAACAACATTTATTTCACAGCCTCCTCAGCAGTCTAAGAGCTCCTATTGGTGTATGAAAGTGTTTCACAATGCCCAGCTCTCCTGACCTTGAAAGTATAGTTTAGTTCACTATTTGGGCATTGAGAGCTCTTCACCCAGAGATACTTCTACGCTGAAGCAGGCTCTGCTGCTCACAAAAGTGTGTTCATTCTCTGCCTTTGTAGGCCCAGGGGAGAGTGAAGGAGACCCATGTGCAAATGAAGTCCTTTTTGAGGACTTTTACTTCACTGTTGTGTGTACATCTGATGAAGGTGCAACTCAAAGCATTCAGGTTTGAAAACTTTATCATTAGAAGGAAGAGACTGGCACTTCCAGAGCCAGCTGCCACGCTTAATTATGTGGGTGGTATGCACTATTGCTGCTAGAGGTAATTAAAATTACCTGTCAGCATTTTTGGTTGTACCTTCATGGAGGAATGCAAACATAGCTGAATTCCTCTCTGTGCTCTACACAATTCTAGAAGCTCTTAGACCTGCAGAAAGAACCAGGTTTTGTGCAAGTCAAATCATCTTGGCCATTGTGCTTCAAACCAGGGTAACCTCAGTGGGAGCTTGCGTTATGCAGCATGTTGGAGAATAAACAGCCTTGGTTTGTATGTGCTGACTTTGGAAGTCATGTCTTTGGATTTGATCACTCTACCCAGTGCAGCTTTCTAGTCACAAAGTTGCTGATTAATTATTTTCCTCTTGTGTAAGTACAATTCCTTCCTAATTGCATTTAGTTCCTTACATGTTTTGCATCTTATTGCTTTCCTAGTTTATCAAGACATTTGTACTGGTAGCAAAAAAGTACTGGTGCCTTAAACAACATACTGGGTAGCTCCATCATTGATGGAGAGGAATTTATTAGCATATCTTTTGTTCCTTAAACCAGAAATTAAAATACAATTTTGAACTGAACTGTAAATAAAAGAGACGTAATTTCTTTTCCAAGAAATTTTGAAAACATTAAGAATAAACACTTTCAGGTTGAGAGAAGTGGGACATTTCTTCTTCACAGATGCAGATGAATAAACCACTGGCTTTTAATTGTGGAGCCAGGAGCAGAATTGTTGTCTTGTGCTCTTCTTTAACTTTTTCTGGAGACTAAATGTTGGTAAGGAATTGAATATGGAGGAAAAGGGCGAGGAAGAATGGTGACAGTAATGGGCAGACAGTGTACTGCAATATATTGTTATAGTGAGAATAAAGCCAGATCAGTGAGCGGACTTTTCTCTGGGCTTCCTGGAGCTCTCTAATATTATCCTTATTATTAGAAAATAATTATGTCCTGGGCTGCATTAGGGAAGTCTTGCCAGCAGGCCAAGGGAGTTTCTCCTTCCCCTTTCCTCAGCATTGTTAATGCCACACCTGTAATGCTGCAGCTAGTTGTGAGCACATGGAGAGTATTTTGGGTACTGGGGAGAGTTCAGGCCAGCATGAAGATCTTTATGGATCTTCTATGAGGAAAAGCTGAACAAGCTGGGGCTGTTTAGTCTGGAGAAGAAAAAGCTCAAGGGGAATCACCTCACTGTGTACAAATACCTGAACGTAGTGTGTACAGAGGGTGGAGCTGTGATATCAGCAGCACCCAGTGACAGAACAAGAGGCAATGGGCACAAACTGAAACACAGGAGGTTCCTGTGAATATAAAGATGTTAATATTAACAATAACAACATGAGGAAAATGTTTAGTGCTTTTTTATCTGAGGGTGACCAAACACTTGTGCAGGTTGCTCAGACTGGTGTTGAGTCTCCTCCCTCTTTGGAGATAATCAGAACCCATCTGGGTAGCTGGCTCTAGTTAGTTTCTGCTGGACTTGAGGGACTGGACCAGAAGACATCCAGAGCCTTCCAACTTCAACCATTCTCTGATTAAAAATCAGGCTACTGCTGTTTTATAGAAATCTGTGCGTGGAAGTACTAGAGAAGGCAGCCAGTGTGAGTAATGTTCAGAAATGCTACCACCTTGTGGTGTCTGAAATGACTGAACATCCTGACAGGGCTCTGAAACTCATCTCCTCACCCACCTGGTCCCTGATTGCATGTAGGGTCCACATACATTCTGGAACAAGATTTCAAAGTGCTTTTGTTGTTCCACCGTACAATCGAAGTAATTTATTTCAGTAGATTAGGTTGTTTTAGTTTAACATTATCCTTTATTCATATGGTTTAGATAGGCCTGCAAGGAACAGGGAGTTGGACTCAATGATTCTGGAGATTAGTAAATTTACATGGATGATGATGATGATGATGATGATGATGATGATGATGATTGGTGTTTTAATGCATTATTACATTAGTGGCAGTATTAGCGCTAATAGTGACAGCACAGACTGAAAACCAAGAGAAAGTGTCATCCTTGGGAAACAGCTAACCAAACACCTCTGCAAAATGGGCTCCAAATGGGGCAAGAACTAGGTTAATTCAATACCTATTTTATCCACCTGACAAAAGATCATGCAAATTCAGGGAAATATACAGTAGAATATACAACAGACTGGTTTTCCCTCATGTAAGTGTGGAGTTGTTTAATTTTTAAATGCAATCAGATATGTGCAGTGAAGGAAAGTGCATCCAGCAGGTGTGCTAATGTTATATTCTCTGATTGGTTTCTTCCTGCAAGACTTTATAGCCCCTTTTATAGGTATTCAATATGGGCATAGGTGTTCAATTCCAGAAAAAGCTGGAACTTACAGTCATTTCAGGCCATTTTTCATGAGAACTCTATTTCAGCAATATATCAACTGATAAGTAAAGGAGGAGATTTTGTGCCAGAATTGATGAATTTTTGCAAACAGTTTATCTGTGTTAATTCTGGTGTAAATTGTGAGAAATAATGACCACTAAATGCTTCAACTGTATTTTGACATTGAATGTTTATTTTCCACAAAAAATCTGATACTGAACATTACATAAAATATTGTAATTAAATATTACATCATATACTTAACAAGTACTGAACTGTAGTCTATATGTAGTGCTTGTGCAGTATGTTGGTTATGTTTCCAACTGTATGTTTGGTGTTTTATATATGCCTAGGACATTATTAGTTAATAACTTATGCACTTTAAAAGCAGAATCAGTATTATGAGCTAAAGGAATAAAATATTCAACTAACTTAAGATACTGGTGGCCTAGACAAAAATAATTCATATCAGTGATAAATGTAGAATAATGCTGTGCAAGCAATTGCTGCACAGCAGTTTTTCAAGTTTTTCAAGTGTTCATGAGCAAGTTGGTCTGCACTCAATAGTCAGTGTCTGGGAGCAGAAGTGGATAGAAAATCATCTTGTTTGAAATGTGGCTTACTTTAAGGAAAAAGTTCAAAACAAAAGGCTCTCAGGCATTTTTACCACTTTTCAATATTTTCAATGTAGCAAACACTGTATTTTATTCTCATGCTGAAACTAGCCATGGTTTAGCAGCTTTCTCTCTTGATCTGTAACATGCCTGATTTCCTCTTCACACTGCTACTCCCAATTCCCCAATTCCCAGATCATTTCGGTTTTGTCTCCTGAGCTCAGTCAGTTTGCTATTAAGTTTGCCAGTTCATACTCTCATGGATACACTTGGATACAAAGCACACTTGGACGACCCAGTCACTTCTCACCGACACTGAGCAGCTGCCAGGTGGCAATAGTGTTCCACCATTACCAAGCAAAACTCTCAAATTGAACAGCTAGCATGAATTTTCCTTGGTAACTACCTAAAAACTCGTAATAATAATATCAAAAGTTTAGTAAAAAGCTATTAATTATTTTAAATGTATTATGACTACAGTCCCTGAGATTTTCCATTTAAATGATTCCTTGATGTTACTTTATTAAAGTCAGGCTTTTCTATGCAGAAATGTAAGTTTGGGGGAAAACCAAACCAAACCAAACCAAACCAAACCAAACCAAACCAAACCAAACCAACAAAAAGACCCAAACCAAATACAAGAACTCCTCAACATAACAGAGTGGAAGTAATGCAAAAATTAAATAACTCCCCGTATACTCTTAGAAACGTCTTCCTAATGTCTTTCTGCAAACAAGAAATTAAGTCAGGCAAAATCAAGTGAAAAATACTGTCTTGGAGCCACAGGGAATGTCCATTCTTTGTGTCATTGTCACTGGGCCTCTGCGTTTCTTCTAGAGTCAAGTCAGAGGTTAAGAAGAATGACTTTCAGTGTGTCTGTTTTTCACAAACCAAATTAACCACGGCTGGAAGAGCCTATATGTGATCTGCTGGAAACCTTCAAGACCGATTTTATCTTATATCCACTTTACCACGGGAACTTTTTATTTTTGTTTGTTTCTTTTGATGAGGATGAATTTTTTTCTTAAGACTTCTTTCCACCAACCACCCCCCACCCCAAAAAGGGACCTTTTTTTTTATTTTGTTTGTGCTGGGGTTTTTATTATTTTGAAGTTTTATTTTGATTTTTTAAAAAATTATTTTACCTCCTTTAGAAGGAATTTACACATGTGCAAATATTCATTAATTAGTGCTAATAGAATGTATGGTAGTAAGCGCCCTTCAGTTATCCCCCGGGGCTGTCTTTCGGGCGCAGCGATAAGAGTGGGAGACGGGAATCGCCCGGCACTCATTGCCGCAGGAAAGGGGATCGGTGTGATCGGCGGTTCCCGTGATGGCATCGTTCCACCCAGCCCAGCTGAGAGCGGCCGATCCTCCTGCACTGCGGGACTGCGGCTCCTGGCACAACGCTGAAGCACCGGACAAAAAACACTTCCCGCTTGCTACCTGCGCCTTCCGAGGGGCTTCAACCCCTTCAACACACACACAGAGACAGACACACGGGGACACACGGACACACACACAAATACACACACAGACACACGCACATACGCACTGCCCCGCAGGAATGCCACCAAATCTGAACAAATGCTGCCCCAGCGGAGGGGATTGGATCCACCCTTAGGACTGATACTGGATCTACTCAGGAAATTTCAACACGCACACTTTGGCTCCTCCCTGCTTCGAAGATCCCAGGGGAAACCGGGGACTGTCGCAGCTGGGACCGCAGCTGCTGCGCAGCGGGCGGCTCCAGTGACCCGAAGGTTGTCCCGCTTGGCTCCCTGCACACCCCACACTCCCCCGGTCAGACCAGTTCCTCTCACCGGCTCGGCCGCAGGTTTTCCACAGCACATTCCCAGACCTCTGGTCTTTCGGAGCGTTTTTAATCGCGCCGCAGCGACTCGAGGACGGCTCCAGCTGCTGCGCGCATTTCAATGCTGGTCTTTAGTCTGGGGTCTCTTTGTCTTCACTGGCTCCTGCAGAGTCTCGGGATGATTTCCCCCTCATCCCCACCCCGCAGGGCCCCTGCCCTTCGTTAGACGTAGAGTCGTCCCCCATTCCCGGCTGGCTTCCTACCATCCAGGGCACAGCCTGCGACTGGCACCCTGCACCCCGAGCTACCGGCACCGAGGGCGTTTGTCGAAACCCCCAGCGGGGAGGCTCTGCTTTCATCCCAACACACAGAGAGCAAAAAGGGGATTTGTCAAGCATCACAATGTAACCAGCTGTTTACTACAACAATAGTAAACAAAGACTTGTAACGGAACCACAGTCTGTGTAGTTCCTGTCCGTGCTGGCAGGCCAGGGCTACATTTCTGAAAATATATTAGAAATAAATCACTACAAGCTCCATTCAAACGAAGCAAAGCCGTGTAAATATGAATTAATCAAGTACGAAGGGCCACGAAAGGCTGCCCTGAAATCTCCACTTGTCCTCATGAGAAGAAGAGGTACCTTTTTCCACCATTCCTCTTAAAACTATATTAATTGCTTTTGTTTGGAGATACAGGAGGGATTTTTTTTTTACTGAAAGTGGCTAAAATTAGTCTGGAGAAGGGGAAGAAAACAGTCCTGCAGTCTGCACAAACAAGTGTGGGCACAACCGGCCTCAGCTTGCTGTGTGTCTTGAAAGAATTTCGGTGGTAAGGGTGGTCTGTGCTACCCGGGCCGAGGGTGGGTCAGCCAGCACAGCTGGTCACCGCTTCCTCGAGTACTGTTTTAGGGAACCAGGGGTGCTGTGCCCGCAGTGACGGAGCCGGGTGACGCTGGTCAGCACTCCTGAGGAGCGAGGGCTGCGCGGGCCGCGCTCTGATGTTGGCATCGCTGTCTGGCAGCCCCGCGGCAGCCTGGATATCCCGCTGGGAAGCGGCAGAGGGCAGCCCTATCCCGCTGGGAAGCGGCAGTGGGCAGCCCTATCCCGCTGGGAAGCGGCAGTGGGCAGCCCTATCCCGCTGGGAAGCGGCAGTGGGCAGCCCTATCCCGCTGGGAAGCGGCAGAGGGCAGCCCTGCCTGCGCCCGGGCCCCAGCGCCCTGCTCCGGGCTCTCTTCTCGTCGGGCACGGGAAAAGAAAGGTAGTGTAGAGCTCAACAGCCCCGTGTTTTGTTTAGGGACTGCAGTCCGTTGGTAGGTGGGCGGTTATTTTTATTTGTTTTAATTGATCCTTGAATTTTCAAGGTTTTGCCTTGTCTTCCCTGGCAGGGTATGCAGGACAGATGACAGGGAGTTTATGGATTCAACTTCTTATGAGTTGTACAGCTCTATTGTGTGCATATAAGTATGTTTCTAGGGTTTTTATTGTGAGGATTGACGTTGCTTGCTATGTCTGTTTACACACTTTATCTACTATATGTATTTATATATAAATATAAGCTACATTTATTTATGTAATTCTTTACTATGTGAGCAGTGGACGGTGTTTGTGATGAGCCATAAGATGACATGTCATTTTATTCTTCCCCCAGGATAGATTTTTTTTTTTTATGTTGTGATTTTTTTTACTCTGTTTTGAAGAGATTCAGATTTCAGTCAAAAAAGGAGTTGGGCAAGATGCTCCCAAAGAAAGGTTTAGGATCATGAGTACAGCCTAGGCTAAGGCTAAGAAATAACCACGTGAGGCTGCAGGACCAGGCTGTATGTTAAACAGAATCTACACTTACAGATCCACTGCAACAGCTACAGTCCTTGTATCATCACTGCCTGTCTTACTTGCCTGCACAATGCAATGGGAAGTAAAACTCTAAAACCAAAAATAACAAAAAATTTAAAAGGAACAAATCTTGGTGAATGCCTTTGTATGAAAAAAGTATGCATATATTTATATACATCCATTAAAAATACTTAACCTAGAGAAGTCTTTGATTTATTTTTTGCATTAATTAAACATGCAGAGCAGTTGATTGATACCATTAAGTTCTCCATCTCCAAAATACACAATTATACTCTGACTGAGGTTTTTGTTATATTACTCCATTAGGAGGGATATCTGGCCAGCTGCACTGCTCAGGAGAGATGCCACTGGACTGCCAGGAAACAAGTAATTGGAAATGAGAAATAAAGAGCAGTGATGCCATCAACTCTTGGAACATGTGACAAAGACCCTTAGGTCTTTGGAAGGAGATAGGCTTGCTCAGATTTTTTGAAGGCAGTGAAAAGTCTTGTCACTGATAACCTCCACTGCCAAGTACATCACCTCTGAAGATGCACATTAAGTAGAAGCCCTACTTTGCAACTACTTTGAATGAGACACATTTCTGGCTTTGAAAATTTCTTTCCCACCTCAAGTCAAAATTCCATATTGTAGAGCAGTGGTCCCTGGTTCCTCAACTGACTTCTCAGAGAACCCGGGGTCTGAATCCATCCTCAATAGAAGCCACATTGGCTAACCAGGCTATTTCTGCAGTTAACAGGTACCTCTCCATCATCTGAACAAAAAAACCCCACGAACCCAGCGCCAGTAGTAAGCATCACACTCATTGATACAAACTTCTTCCACAACAAGTCCAGAGGAGTGGCACAAAACTGGTGAGAGGGATCAAATAGCTCTCCTATGAAGAAAGAATGAGAGCACTGAGGTTCTTCAGCATGGAGAAAAGAAGGCTCCAGAGAGACCTTAGAGCAGCTTTCCAGTACCTAAAGGGTACCTACAAGAAAGGTGGAGAGGAAACTTTTACATGGGCCTGTAGGGACAGAACATGGGAACGGCTACACACTGACAGAAGGCAAGGTTAGATTAGATACATGGGACATTTATGACTCTTAAAGTTCTGAAAGGATCCTAGGGCATCCTGAATTGGAAGGGGACCACAATGATTGAGTCCAGCTCCTGGCCTTGCACAAGACAACCCAAGAATCACACTCTGTGCCTTGGGACCATTATCCAAATGCTTCTTGAGCTCTGAAAGGCTGGTGTTGTGACCACTTCCCTGGGGAGCCTGTTCCAGTGCCCAGGCAGCCTCTGGGTGAAGAACCTTTTCCTGGTATGCAACCTAAACCTCTCCTGACACAGCTTCAGGCCATTCCCTCAGCTCCTGTCACTGGTCAGCACAGAGAAGAGATCAGTGCCTGCCCCTCTCTTCTCCTCATGTGTCAGTTGCATTCTGCTGTGTCCTCTGCTCTTGGCTGATATAAGCTTGATATAAGCAAGTAACCTCAGCTGCTCTGGAAGGGATTCACCTCTAGACCTATGTTCATCTTCGTAGGTCTCCTCTGGACACTCTTCAACAGCTTTATATCTTTTTTCACATTGTGTAACCCAAAACTGCCCCCAGCACTCGACGTGAGGCTGCCGCAGTGCAGAGCAGAGTGGAACAATTCCCTCTCTTGCCTGGCTGGTGATGCTGTGCCTGACGCACCCCAGGACAGAGCTGGCCCTCCTGGCTGCCAGGGCACTGCTCACTCATGTTCAACTTGCCCTCAGACTTGCCAAGAACTCCCTGGTCCCTTTCCACAGCACTGTTCTCCAGCAGCTCATTTCCCCGTCTATAGACACACCCAGGGTTGCCCCATCCCAGACGCAAAATCCAGCACTTTCCCTTGTTAAATTTCACACAGCTGGTGATTTCCCAGACCCTCTGATGTGTCAAGGTCTCCCTGCAGGACCTCTCTGCCTTCCAGGGAGCTCCTTCCAACAGCTCCTTCCATTTTAGTATCACTAACAAACTTACTGAGTATCTCTACAAATGTCCAGATCATTTATGAAGATGTTGAAGAGCACAGGGCTAAGGATTGAGCCCTGTGGAACCCCACTAGTGACAGGTCACACCAGTCTGATGTCACTCCACTCACTGTAGCCCTTTGTGCCTGACCCATGAGCCAGCTGCTCACCCATCATATGATGTGTTTATCCACCTGTGGGCTGGACATTTTCTCCAGTAGGGTCCTGAGAGAGACAGCATCAAAAGCTTTGCTGAAATTCAAAAAGATCACATCAGCTGGCTTCCCATGATCAACTAGGTGGTTAATGACAACCTTTGCATTACCCTGGGAATCCCAGGATCCATGTCTGCATAGGATGGGCTGTCACATCACTTGTTCTTGCCTCTGGATTTTAGAAACATTTAGTGCCATTATTTCAAACATTTATCTTTTCTTTTAGAACTGCATTATTT
Organism: Peucedramus taeniatus; assembly: GCA_013400575.1. Taxonomy (NCBI): domain Eukaryota; kingdom Metazoa; phylum Chordata; class Aves; order Passeriformes; family Fringillidae; genus Peucedramus; species Peucedramus taeniatus. The sequence continues at coordinate 35,713 of WBNO01017418.1, forward strand.
GTTAGTTTAAAGTCTGACTGCAAGAGAGTGGCAGGTGCCCTGTAAATCAGCCACAATGGTCTGCCCTTTAAAATTTTGTGAGGTGACACCCCACATTTGTCATTCACAATGCTTCTTGTTTACCTCACTGGTAGTATCCAAATGCATCCAGACATTTCAGGCCAGTCTCTTCACCAGCTTTTTCCCTGTTTGGTTTTAAAGCCCGGGTTTTTCCTCTCTACAGCACCACTAGCTGGGGGAGATGGACACAAGGACATTTTGCATTTGCAAGGCTCAGTAAAGTGTCCCCTTGGTCAGGTCCAGCAGTAGGAGAACATTAGATGCAGACGGAGTTCTCTCTGCAGTTTTGCCTTGCCAATGGTTGTTTCATGTGCGTGTTTACAAGGACAGGCCTCCATACCAAGAATACAAAATAAGAAGGCATAGTGGTTTAACCACAGCCAGCAGCTGAGCACCACACAGCTGCTCACTCACTTAAGGAGAATCAGGGGGAAAAAAACCCCAGTAAGTCTCATGGGTTAAGATAAGATACTGATCATGTCCCTGGGGTCCCAAGAACACTGTACCCAGTGGTGGCATTGACGGGGCCAGCAGAACATCTCCTTTCTAAGCAGGAGGTTGTGGTGTGATATTGGGATGGGAGGCCTTTTGGAGGAGATGACTACAAGCACTCCAGATTTTTTCTTTGCTGGGAAATTTTCAGCAGTAAATTTGGGGGGAAAGCCTTGCACTGGTTAGGACATCCAGCATGGGTTGTCCTCTCACCACTTGTCCCCTGTGGGCAGGTTTTCCATAATCTCCCGATAAAGCCAAGAACCAGAGTAACCTTGCGGCTGGCATTGATAAGTTCCTGGTTTAAGTAATGGTTGCAAGAGAGTGGAATCCAGCAATCTGAATCAAGCCCTTGGAAAACATCCTTCTTAGATGCCTGCTGTGCTGGAAATAGGCGTGAGGGGGACAGGCAGAATGGCAGCCAAAATTCACAAGGTCACACTTTAACACAGTCACCTACTTGGAGCAGAAGCAAAACAAGCCAGCAGTTATGAATACATATATCTATCTTCCTACTATTTTAACAGGAAAAAGTGTTACTGCCAGGAGCTTCCAATTACCATGCTTTTCACAACAAGCTGTGGAAACACAACAATCCTGTTCTGGAGCAGATGGGAAGGTGTGTGTTTGTGGTTTTTCCTATGCTTGCTTCTAAAATCTGAGAATGCACTTTCCCTTCTCACTCTCCATCCGCGACAGCGATCTCCACAAAATCGGATTCCTCTCCACAAGGCAGTAATTACACATTCAAGAGAGGTATTGGTTGTTTATTCCAGAGCTGCGCAAGCCTGGTGGTATTCCAGAGATGGAGCGCGCCTTGCCGGACTTTCCGCTGCATTATTTACACGCAGAAGCTCGGAGTCAGTGACTTCTCGAGTAAAGCTCCGCTATCCGGATTAGTTCGGAAATTTTCATACGCTACATACCCCAGGTAACTTCTACGCTCGCTCAAGGAGAGGGTCCTCACCTGGTCAGGGCTTTTTTGCTCTACAGGCGTGATTTTAAGTATTATAACGCACATAGTTAAACTATAGGACACAGAGACCTTGAGCGTATTGCCAAGTTATCAATGTATATAACAGACATACATCAACATCCTGATTTACTACATCCTGAAATCTCGTCAGGTCCCGGATGTCCTGAACTAGGCGATGCTAGCCGCTCCCCGTCCCACTGATTAGGTCTCCTTCTTGCTGATTAGCCTTGAAAGTGCACAAAGCTCTCACACTAAAGCACATCCTGACTTCAGGCAGTGCTGATGCATCCCACGTTTTGCGGCAGGAGGGCAGGTCCGCCGTGCCCCCGGAGCGGCGTGGGGATGCAGGCTCCCCGGGCGGGCACAAGCCGCCCCTCGCCCGGGATGCCAGCTGGGAATGCGCAGTCGGAGCCGGCAGCCGGAGCGGGCGCGGGATGCTGCCCTGGGGCCGCTGGCTCGAGTTCGGGGTGTCCCGCCGCGGGGAGCCTGTGCCCGCACCCTGGGTGCCATCTGGGATCGCAACAGCTGCAGTCACACGTGAGGCTCTGCTGTCCTGCCATGGGTTCTTTGAGGTCCCTTCCAGGCATTCTGTGTCTAAGTATTGTGTATACGTGTTTAATTTGCTTAAGCATAGAGCTCACTAATCCAAGTTCTAAAAAGTACGAAAACTTAAAAAAAAAAAAAAAAAAAAATTCCAACACCGCAGTGTTGAAAGGAAACTGTAATTTCGTAATGATGGCAGTTGACACAGATACAGCCACAGAACAACCACTGGGCTGGAGTACAGCTCTGTGGTGTTACAGCAGCTTTGAGCACGGTGCTGGTAATAAAAACATCACCAGGCTTGTGCCATCTTTGGGAAGGCTGCCCCGCTGCGAATTTTGTTCCCCGATGCTGTTTCTGTTGGGTGAGGTAAGTTTCAAAAGGACCCAGCTGATTAGAATTTGGCCTTTAATTCCACTTATCTACTGTGAATTTAATTCTCTGCCTCACCCATGCATCTCCTGCTCCTTCCCCGTCTCTGACAGGGGGAATTCTTCAGAACCCAGGATATTGATATAGGTAGGATAAACCCCTATACACGACTCAAATAAAACAGAGTCAAGGGAGTTCATGAGAGCTGCTGGGACGAAATAGAAGATCCATTATGTGGAAAAAAAGTATATTGCTCAGAAGCCGTCCCCCTACGAAGATGAAGGCTGAGTTCTTCGAACCACATAATTTTGTCATTTTCTGAAGTTGCTCCTCTCATACCAAAGTGTCTATTGGAATAACCTTTGACCATGTCAAAAAGCAGTGAATAAGTACATTTTCTCAGCCACTGCCTATGAAGGCTTGGCCCAGAGCCACACAGTCCAAAAGTCACTTCATATTTTAAAACCATATTTTGAGAAGCCCTGCAGCCAGTCAGGACCAGAAGAAAGACAGGCAGAGTGAGGAGATAAACTGAGGAGGATCAGAGGCAGTAGCAAGAGAAAGAGCAGAAAAAGGGAGGTTTTTCACATGCCATAAAAACAGGCATACCTGTGAAAAGGCTCTGCTACTGCCTGTATTCTTTTAGTGGGGCAGGAGTTAAGTGGGGAGAGTAAATATGAGCTCTCACCTCCAGGGAGAGATGTGCTGGCATATTCCAGTGGAAAGACCAGTTACAGAAGAGAAGGAGCGTAATTAATGAGGTTTCCAGGCCTTCCAGTATGTACTTTGCTGGGCTGTACCGTCAGTTCCAGTCCCCCAGCTGTTAAAGCTTAAGGAATACTGTTCATCCAGCTTGCTGTCTGCGCCTCCCCTTTCATTATAAAAGGTTCCCAAATCAAATTGCAGGCAAAGGCTTTTGTCCCCATGGCACACTGCTGCTGGTGCCAGGGACACTGCTGCTGCCATGCCTCTGCCTTCATGTAGCAAGTAAGTGCTGGTGGATGGCAAGGTGCAGAATGGAGGACAAAAGGTTCCCTAAAGCTGCTTCTTAGCAAGAATTAGCTGCTGCCCTCTTAATGGACTCAACACCTTCTAATCCTGCTTTTGCACTGCAGACTGGCTTGCCCTCCTCACCTATGTCAGGCATACACCCTGCACGCACTGTCGGCCACAAAAAGCTTGTAGTCACCAAAAGGCTTGGTTTTATGAAACCCCTGCCTTTTGGCAGGGAAGTGGCCCAGACTGTCGGTGGGAAGCTGCAAATGCCCAGCTGATGGCACTGTGTCTTCATCAGTCTGCCTGTCTGGGGGAGAGCGATGGCTTACCTGCCTGTGATCAGGGCCTAACAGGATCGCTGTAGCGCCAAACATTGTCCATGACCTGCCGTTTTTACCCTCTAGTTAACACTGAACAGGGGTGCTGGCATCTGAAAACTTGGCAGAGAAGGACGCTCTTGTGCATGCAGAGGCCCTAGCCTGGGCACAGCTGAGCTGGAGGCTGTGGCAGGGACAGTGTGAGGAAAAATTCACGTCACCAGAGGTTTATGTCCAGAAAGGAAACAGAGGAATCCTGTAACTTTATTCATGAACAAAGGGAGAGGCCATAGGGCATTTCCCCATGGGGCCTCTCAAATTGTTAGAGGATGCAGCCTCCTTTTTTTTCCTAGTTTCCTGGCTGCATCACCCTCTTCCCGTTGGCTGAGGTACATGCAAGGTACAGACTTCCAGATTCTCCTACTGTATATCCCCCTTAATATGCAACCCCTTTTTGTACATTAAATTATATTCATATTCTACTAAGTCTTCTTCTCTCAGTTCAGGAATTTAGCACGACATTGGCTGAGCAGCAGTCCATGTCAATTACTAACATTTTCTGAAACAGATAGGTTCTCCCATTACTTCCTCATCTAAAAGTCCCTGGCCCTGTCTACAAGTAGATTCAGACAGTCTGTTTGTTAAGACACATTCATCTTACTCCTTTCAACAGCAATCCTGTCCCTCCTTTTGGGAGATATGGGTGGTATGAAAGCCTGGGGAGCAGCTGGTGACAGCCCCACATCCTCCTCTCTAGGACAGCCAGCTACAACTACAGCAGAACATCATCAGCACTTTCTAGGAAAGAAGGTGATGCAGCCAGTCCTGATCCACTTCCCAATGGCATCTGCCTGCATTCTGGGGGAGAATGAACTATGCTGCAACTAGCTGGAGACTTCCCACAGGCATGGTGGCCACTCTGATCAGTGAAGAAGCTCCACAGCATGCTCCTCTAGAAGGTGTAGCTGTTGCCAGAGACCTACAATGCAAATCAGACTGTCATAGTGCTCAAGAAAGCATCTGCGGATGGTGTACACCTTCCTTCACAGGAACGGGTGACTACTGCTGCTGGGATTTGGACATGCCTGACTTGAAAAGCCTGCCATTTGCTGGCCAGCTGGTCAAATGGGTGGCTTTCTGATCACTGACAAGCATTTATAATTAATAGCATTTTTTACTGAACCCTCCTGTGGGCATATTTTCTTTTGAAGTAGTTGCAGTTTTGCTCAGGCAAATAGAGTTTTACTAAAGTCGTTGGGGACATTTCAAGTACTTTGTAAAAGGTTCAAAGAGCAGAGAGAAGGCAGACTGATGGAGGTGGCAAATTTGCAAGCATTTTTGCTGGTTTTGCTGTGACCTGTGCTGTCTCAGGGCTTCTGCCATATCCCCACAAATACCCCAGACCTGGGTACCAGCTACACTGATTGCCGCACTTCCTGTCCCCACCATGCCCCAGTGTCCCTCAGTACCTGCTCCTGCAGGCACCTCTCTGGCCCTGAGCTCCACAGCCCTCACCCTCCTGGGGATGCTGAGGGTCCATGCAGAAGAGGACACCCTGAGATGGCTGCAGGGGCACACCTGCCATTGGAGGAGTCTGCATATATGTTGGTCTGTATGCTCAGGGTCGTAGGGGTGTGCCACCTGCCAGCTGTGGCCTCTTGGAGGACAAGCAGGTAACAACACGTGGCACTATGTTCTGCTAATGTCACTAACTGAAGGAAATTTCAATTTTAAAATGTCATGTACTGAAAGCACTAATCACTTTAGGGCGCTCTTGGTTTTCATTTGAAAAGTGCAGTGAAATCCTGCAGAAACCAATGTCAGTCTCCCCGTGTTACTGGAGCCAGTGTGGAGTGCCCAACTCCTCATGTCTTCTCAAAGTAAGTGTGTCAAATAAATCACAGTGTTTCAATTATAAGTGGACCCAAGACAAAACACATTCTAAAGCAAAGCTTTAGGTTTTTTTAGATCTGAATCTATCTATTCTATCTCTGAGTGCAATGTAGACATTGCATTTATGGGTTTGTTGCTTGTGCCAACGAGGGACCCTTAAAATACCAATTCTATTTAAATGCTTCTTGAAGAATCAATTAAAACACACCATGCATAAGTCCTTTAGGTCCCTGTTCAAATCATTTTAGGGTGACATGGTTAAAAACACTTGATTGTGCATATCTGCTCTCCACTCTGCTTGTAGTGCGAATAAGTGGGGGGGCAGAGCCAAGTGCAGTTGGAATTCCACTGTAACATTCTTTATTGGCGTCAAAGCCCTGGATTACCAAGCACTACACCTACACAGACAGAGGAACTGTAGGATGCACATGCAAGCAGGTAGCAACACATCTGTGTCTTGTTACTAGCATTAGGGACAAAGTAAGGGGATCAAAGTTTAAAATAGCAGCAGAACTACATGGCCATTGATTGATCCTGTAAAAAGCAGGACAGAGATCGGAAGCAGTTGTCCATTTGCCTATCTTCACTTAAGTTACTGGAGCAAGCCAGAGCTGCAGAATGCACACAGCTTCTATTTTCTGTCCTTGAGGATGTTTAAACTGTGAGAAACTCAAATTTGATGTCTAGCTTGAAAAAGAACAGAGAGAAAGATGGGTAACTTTGTCTCAGAAGCAAGAGTCAGAGCACAACCATGACTGTGGGACACCTCAGGTTCCAGGAGACCTGTGAGAGAAGTATCATGGAGGCAAGGTCTGGGTGGGGGAGAGGTGTAGATTATGCATGGAATTCGAGACTGGGGCCAATGGCCTGGATTTGGAAAATCAACAGAGAACAGCAGAGAACTGAATGGAAGGACAGCTGGGCAATGTTTGGGTGAGTGAAGAGAAGGGGTTTAAAGTAAACAGGTAGAAGGGAAGTGGCTGAACATACGGACAGCAGAAGCACAGGGTGAGTTTTTGTGTGGCATGAAGATCAACTGTCTTTTCAAACAGAAAAAACTAGGACTGCAGTGATTGAGAGAAGTAAAAAAGGTGATTCAGGGATGTGATCCTCAAGGAAAAAAAAGAGTTATAAAAGGGTTGCAAGCCACATTTCTGCATTTCTGTGAAGGCAATGTTGCATATATTTGTGTGACCATTTCAGGGAGCAGTAATGGATGAAGATCTGACCCTTTAACTTCTCAGATCTTGCAGTGAATTCTGGCTGCTCACCAAAAGAATCACAGCAGGAGGGAAAAAAATAAAAAACCCACAGCACTTTTTGGGATTGATGAGCCATAATGCTCCTTAAGCAGAAGAAGCTGGGGAGCATGAAAGGGTGTTCTAATCCTCTCCTACACTTACGGTAACTGAAACTCAGAGGCAGCAGATCACCTTTGCCCCAAACGCCTATTTTCTGCTGCCTCCTGGAGGGCAATAACCTCTGGTGTATCACCTTGGGTTATAGCCAGCAGGAGGAGGCAAGGACAGGAGCTGGGGGAGGTCAGGTACTGTCAATGCCAGTGCTTTGTGCACCATCTCCTGACTCTGGGCTGGGCCAGTCAGGAGGTGAGCTTCTCATCTGTTCACGCTTCTGGCAGCACTCATAGGCTGGCTGTGTCCAGTACAGAAATCATGTGAGGTGTGTGCATCACAGGCTGTGGGGGAGATGAACGCTGACACAAGTCAGCCCTGCCTTGGAAGAGGAGGGAGGAGGGACGCAAAAGGTGGACATCTGTCAGAAGGTCACCAAGCTGGCAACAGTCCTTTAAGGCAAGAGGCTGGCAAAGCTCACAGCAATCCTGGCTCATCATGAGGCCACCCTCAGGACAGGCTCAGAAGACAGAGGGGACACTGGGAGAACAGGTCTCAGGAAGGGTCACTGGAAACCACACCACCCAGCTGCAGCACCACAGCTCATCTCAGAACAAGGCTTTCTAGAGCTGGATCTGGTCCAATAGGTGCCTTTGAAGACTGGAGACTCCATTGCACTGGGATTATTTTTGTGGTGAAAGATATCACGTTGTGGGCTCTAGGGAGACAAACTGCCCTTTGCTAGTTTGTTAAAAACCTAGACTAGATATAAAAGAGAGCAGTTTGTTCTTACAAGAAAAACTAGAAGAGAAAAAATGCTGCCTTTTCCTTTCAGAGAGCTACACTCAGTGTCCAGTTGGGACCATGAGAGAGAGCACCACTGCTGGGGAGCTTCCAAACCTAGAGAGTGCTGTGCATCCATGCATGCTGTGGGAAGCAGCTGTACAGTGTCAGGGCATTAAAGGACATTAAGTTACATTCCCCAATGAGCTCTGAGCTGCTGGTGAGATCCAGCAGCCCAAGCTATCTCCATTTTCTAGGAGCTCACTCAAAAAGTCAAGCATGGCCCGTTTGGTCTCCTGATCTTCATGCATAGGGGTAAGAACAGGCCCAGTGCCTCACAGGAATAAATATGGCTCAACACACACTGAGTTGAGCTGAGCTGTTATATATGGAGTATATGGCAGAGCCAGTGTGCTGTTGAATAGCCGTGGTGTTTCTTCCAGCTGAGGTCTGTGAGGGAAGCTGTGGGCAGCCTAAAACCTTCACAGCTGGCATGTGTAACCATGTCCTTCTGGCTCTGCCTGGGGGAAGGAGACATGGAAAATTTTCTCATCAGCAAGGGTCTGAGCAGAGAAATTGCTCCTGCTGACAGCCCCCAGTGAAAATCAGTTGCTGGCTTCTTTGTAGTGTTGCTTAATAAAAGGCACAATGAGTTGCAGTGAATATGCATTTCCTGTGATGCTATTTTGGTGTGAAAATTACTCTATCAGCAGCCTGTTTAAAATGGGGTTATGATGGAACACTGATCTTATTAGCTAATTGTGCTTGCTAGTCTGTGGCTCTGTGTTTCACAACCACATTACAATGGTTGGCTGATGGGCTCTGCAGCCAGGATACTTTTAATTCCCCCTGGATTTCATTATTGTGACTGCAAAGGAAGGAACAGAATAGCAGATGAAGCTATTGCTGTTTAGGCTTATAATGCTGCCTATGCCTTGTACTGAGCTGTGCCCTTAGGCTGAACGAGTTGGCAGGATTCATCTGGAAGAGTGAAAACAAAGATTTTGTATTTGTCTAGGTTTTGGGATACAAAAAAAAAATTAACCCTTTGACTCAGGAGCAGCTGCTGTTTCTTTTCCAAAGAGTAGACTACTTCAGTGTGAAGTGCTAATAATTTTTAATAGCTTTCATGTGCACAAGCACACCATAGGTAGATCTGGATATATGTGACATACTCAGTACCCCCTGCCTGATGTGTTACTATTACCACACTGAAGTGCTCTGTGTCCTGGCCTGCATCATTTCTTACCAGACCTTCTTAACATTTTGAATACCAGAACAGGCAGCAAGGACAGTATTTCCCCCTTGCAAAAAAGTAAGACACTCAAGGGAGGGTCTCTTCACAAGCTTCTTCTGCTGCAAATCCAACAATGCTTAGATGGCAAGAGCTCATTTGTCTTCATATGACTTTTCAAAACACCTCCATGTAAATTACCCTGCAAAGAAACACTCCACTGCCATCCCTCCAGTAAGCATGGCACAGATAAAATACTCTTAGATCCCCTCTGAGCTTTCCAGCAGCCCACTCTTGAGGAAGGTCTCTGAGTTCTGGCACCTCATTTACTACTTATTGCCCCTTCCATATTAGTTTTTTCCATTGCCTTTTTCCTACTTACTGCTTTTCTAGCCTGATCTCTCCAGAAAGGTTAGCTGGAAAACATCTGCAGGGCCACAGTGGGGGTGTGCAGAGCTGCAAGGTGTAGATAAATACAAGGCTGCTCCACAGCAGCCTGGATGACAAGCAAGGTTTTGCCATTGCTGGGACTTACCCCAAAGGATGACATGCCTCTGGCTTGGCAGGTCATCAGTCCATTCCCTCCTTCCTCCCACTTCCTTCACTGTGTCATAGTTGGAGCCCTTCTGGAGCCCAACCCCAGTTTGTGGCCACATAAACAAATGTTTAGCTTATTTCAAACAGGAGTTTGTTTGCCCCCATGGCTCAAAACCTTAATGTGTGCTTTTTACTTGCCTTGTTATGTACTATTCTTAAAGTAAGTTCAGATGGTGGTTATGGAAAGGTGGGGGGCCCTGGCCCATGAACAGTGTTCACAATGACGTGAACAGAAATTCAGGCTTGTGTATAGTTCTCCTACACTCTTTATTGAAGCTTTGATTCCTTATTATTTCTTTAAGAGGCTTAATAGCTTTTCAAGCTGTTCATCTTCTGGGAAATTCAGACCTGCTAGTGCTTATGCTGGTTTTTTTTGGGGAGTAAATTACATTTTTATAAAGCTGTCAAGCTTCATCTTCGTCATAAACAGCATGAACCTCACATGCTCGTCTGGCAGGCTGGTCTCCTGCAGCAATGAAATACAGACCGTTCTGAGGTTTTCTTGTCCTTAGGTTGTCCCATAACGCACAGATACAACATCACCGCTTTCAAAAGCAAGCTGTGATGCTCCTTGCCTGGAGGCAGTAGGGCTTCTGTGCCCCTAAGACCTCTTCTGCAGACCTCCTACCCAACCTTTCAGAACAGGCAGCAAACTCATGCTTTGAAATCCCTTCACTTCATTCAGCAGTGTTCAACATGAGGTACTAAAGTTAGGTTTGTTGTTGTCACTAGGGGCAGTGCAATTTTAAGAGATTTGAAAGACACCCAGCACGCCTTCCAACAAGTGGATGTTTCTTTTGCAAAAAGTAGGCACAGTGAACTACCAAGACCCAGTAAAAGACTGGAGGGGATTTTCTAGTGGAGGATTAAATTTTCAGATATTTTAACTATCAGAAGAGCAATGAGTCTGAGGTGTTCATGTCTGTATCATTTCTCTTGCATAGGATGCAAATTCCACTGAATTCATTGCCTCTTACAGCTGCAGAGGCATTTTTAGATCCCAACTTCACACACAGCCTTACCTACCCCTGTTTCATTCATCTGTCCTCCTGCAGTATCTGAGTACTGACTGATCTTTAATGTACTTGGCCTTCACTGCATCCCCATCTTTGAGGCACAGAGACAGAAAGTGAGAAGTCTCAGGCAACAGAGGAGGTCTTTGGCGGATAAACAGTGTGTTGGCCCCAGGCAGGTGTCCAAATCTTTGAGCCACCCCTCTCCTACCTGGAAGCAAAGATGGGGGGACATGGCAACTCCTGCAATTAGGAGAAGTGGCCAGACCACCATGCCCTATCTGGCATTGCCAATGCCTGGCAAATCTTTTTTGTCCAAGGTCTGTATTCAGTACTTAATATTTAAAACTAGAATACAAGTAGGAGCTATCAGAAAAGTAATCAAAAACAGGACACATCTTATCACTATTTCTGGGATTATTTCTCAGACTTTTTTTTTTTTCCCCTAGGGCATAGGGTTCAGGTCTGTGATTTCTTCTTCAGAGGACTGCAGTGTGAAATACCTGCTCACCCATTGGTCTCCCACTTGATTACTGTCAGCTGAGGTAGTGAGATACAACGATTCAATCACTTCTCTCATAGGCTTTATTGGTAGCTTTGACTGCTCTGGTAAGGGTCTCAGACAATCTGTTCTGGTCCTGGATTTTCTTCCACTTTATTTTTAGTGTATCTAAGGTAAACAAGAATAAGCACTAAATGAAGATTGTGGCAGTAGCTGTCAGAAAAACAGTCTTTTTAGGTTTTCTGTGTGCGGGAGTGCAAGCTCCATCCATTTCACACATTCATAATTTAAACAGTAATTAGAAATTCTAAATAACTGCTCCCTGGGCACTAGCTAATCTTCATTAAACATCTAAATACCAGTGACTAAAACTGGGTCAGTGGCCCACAGTGGAGGGAACGAGCCATGCCAGACTCCAGCAGCACAGGATCTGGGCTCCCTGGCTTGGAGAAGGAGTCCATTTGCTGCACACCAAATGCTGCATACAGAGGGTCCCATCCTCTACACAAGGCAGGAGAGCTCCTTCAGCAGCCAAGGCCATGTGCTGTGTTGCTAGCAGGGAGACTAGTCCTTCATCTCCAGTGGGACAGCAGAGCTTTTCAGGGAGCAGGGATCTGAGAAGGCATCTGCCTGTGCTGTTCTGCAATTGCCAATGCCAGGGGCTGAGTCCCAAGGCTAAGTGGTCAGAGATACATGCCCACAGTACAAAGAATGTCTTGCCAGTGTGAACTGCTGTATGGTTGAAGGAAAAATCCTGCTCCAGTCCTGTCTCCAGGTTCCAGCTAACAGCAGGAGAGCAGGGTTTCCTTCCATACTCCACCACAGTAACCTGAAATTTTCCTTCCAAGTCCCATGTCCCATTCTGTTCTCCCTGCATATGCTTCTCTCATTAGCCTTCTGCAGCCCACCTTCAGGTGCTTGGTGTTTTTTCTCCTGGAAGTCATTAAACTTGTTTCAGAGTATTGATCTCTGTAGTCAGTCCTTCAGTCCCTCACTGCTAGAGAGGATAAATAAAGTTAAAGAGCTCCTGTTCTGCAGTTCTGTCAGAGGCAAAATACAGTGGAAACCAGACAGGATTTATACAACCTGTATGTTTCATGCTCCTGTCCCTAACACCTCTACTGATGAAGTATATTTCTGGAGCCTCTTTTGCTCTGTGCAAGTAAACCCCTCTAGCCATGCCACTTCACTGTTAATAAACCATGAAATAGACACTCTGAGCCAAGGGGATGTACCTGCAGAGGAACTTCAGAACACTGACATGCAGCAGAACACTGTGGGTCCACAGCATAGACCCTGCCTGGGTGCAGAGGTCCTGCCTGATGGGCTGTCTGGTCCTTTTCCTCCTGATGGACTGATGATGATGACTGATTAGCCACAACAGCATCAGTCTCCATTTCAGAAGCACAGTAGTTTCCAGATAAAGTAAACCATCTTATGCAAATACAGCGCTGAAGTCGTTTGCAGTAAAGAACAGTAGAAGCAGAAGACATGGCTCAGCTTGGCTTACTAGTGCATTAGTGTATTAGTGTAAAAAAAAATTCAGCAAGAAGGAGAAATATGCTGTGCTATGGGACAGAGAGGAGAGGGGAAGAAATTTTTGTATGTGCTTCTGTTGTGTCTACTCACCATTCATCTCTAGACATCCAAGCTGTTAGAACAGCTTTGCATAGTGGGGAGTGTGTACAGGTCCTTGAAGAACAATGTAAGGGTGCCACAAGAGGTGCTATGCTGGGATATGCAGCTTGCATGGCTCATAATGCATAGCAAGATCTCCTTCATGCCTCCCTACTGTTCATTGCCCCACAGCTGTCCTGGTAAGGCAAATTATTTTATGTGCCAGAATGCTCCAGATAGCCTTATGAGCCCTGAGAGTCCTGCTTCTTGGGTATGAGCAAGGACTTGTCTGCATGTGTGACCACAACCTCCCCTTTCACAGTGAAGAACTTTCCAACTGTTTCTGTATGTGACTGACCTTCAGCACACCCTGTAGCCTATCAGAGAGGCTGAGGAATGTGGTGATGGGTGATACCGTTAGCCTAAAGGGGCAGTTTCCAAGACTCTGGAGAGAAGCTGAGGAGCAGGTGAGAGAGGATCAGTGAGGAGAAAGGCAGCAAAAATATCCTGCCTTTCCTCTACCAAACCCCATTAACATGCTCATCTCAAAAACATTACCATCAGAATGCTTTTCTTTGCACCAGGACAGTATGTCCAGTGTTACTGTGGCTACTCAGCCAAAGAGCAGGCACAGAACAAAGTACAACTTCACCAAAAATTTGACTTGCTTCTCAGGAACATAAGATTGGTATTGTACTGTACTGTATTGAGTAAGAGCATGGCTTACACACACCACATGGAAGATACAGAAATTTCTTTCTTACTTAAAAGGAAAACTTTATTTTGATACATTAAAAAATCTATACATTTCTTAGACTAAAATACAGTTTTGCATCAGTATCCTGGCACAATGTCAGTTTATACAGAAAATCTAAGATTAGATCAGCACTGTTAATTTCTTTTCTCTTCCTGCATTCACAGCTTGCAGTATAAAATAGTTTAAGTTCTCAAGACAACAATGAACAGTGTCACATTTACTTTTCCCATTCTCAAAGGAGGTGGCATTCCACTGGAAAAAGGAGCACTTGTTAGTTGATCTTGATTCAATGTAAATCACTAAGCCAGTCCAGGGGTTTGACTGCCCTGTTAGAAGTGTGAGTAAAGGAGGATGAAAAATTCATTCCCAGATGAAGCTTTGATGGACTATGACAATACAAGTACCGTCAAGCCTTTAAAATCTGTTCAGAAGATTTTCCTTTTTCCTTAGAGTAGTTTCTGTAATCAGCAACACAATTCATTATATAGAAATAATTATTTTCTATAGGTATAGTATTCCACCTTCATTTTGCTCTGAATAGCTCCAGAGTAAAATTAAAGTGGGACACAGGAGATGTTGCTGTGAGATGTCTGAATTGGAATGTGAATTTTCTTAACTACTGTGAAGATTCTGTGGAATATTTTTAATCTACTCTCCATAGCTCCACCTAACTTCTGGCAGCTGCTTTTTGTCCTACATTAGAAACAAAACCACCTTTCTGTTTTCTCTTCCCTCACTCCCCTAGGAGATATTATGAAAGTGTCTGTGGTGCTGTTTTTCAAATGAGAGATATTCTCCTGTTTCAATCTGAGCAGCAGGGATGGACCCAACTAATACTAACATGGAGGACACATGGTATTTGAGAGTTAAAAAAACATGATTATAGCAGGAACTCCAGTCAGTGCACAACTTCTGCTGGGTTTCATAAGTAGTCAGTTTCCTAATTTCACCAAACCTTTTTGAAATAAGTTGCCCCTATTCCCACTAACCCAGAGAGGAGAGATGGTACACTTGAGGAATGGTAGCCACCTATGCTGCCAGCATAAAACAGGAATGCTGTTAGGTATCTACTTATAAATCACATACTTAGAGAGGCCACAGCTGTCTTTAACATTACTGGAATTAGGCTAGTTCTGTTAAAGTCAGCTGGTACTTTTACTCTGAATTCTTGGAACTTCGGTTCTAAGGGGAGTCCCATATTTCTGTAGAAAAGTACCAAATGCTTGTAATTCCAAAATCTGCTCACCATATTCAAATATGATGACTTGACCTCAGTGAGACAGGGGAGTAGAATCTGATGGGCATTTGCTGGTTTTCTGCTAGTACCATTTTAACAGATGTCTGTCAAATGAATGCCAGATAGTTTAGCCTCCAAATAGGTATTTTCAGATCAATTCATGCTACCAGTTCTCCTTAGAAATATCTTCATAACTCTGGTCTCTGAGGAGCTTTGGCTTGATTGTATCAGATTGCAAAACTCATCACAGCTCCATCCCAGACCAGAAATTTTGCCTTTTATATATGACCCATCATGTATACATGACACATCACAGGAGATGAGTTTCATCTTTTCTCTCATCTCTTTAAATATAAAAGAAAAAAATACCTTGAGAACAGTATTTGCTACAGAACGCAAGAAATATAGATTTACTAGTCTCCATAATCTTGTTACATGGCGGAAATAACAGCAGAGATGAAATAGTTGGAAGAGCATTTGAAAATTAAATATTTAGAGTAAACTTTCATCATCCCAACAAAGAAGGTGAGGGCAAGAAATGCTTCAAATAAGCCTGTTGGGTTTAATGTTGGGAAACACAAGGGTTGTTTTGTTGTCTTTTTGGTTTTTTCACAAAGATGAAATAGAATTTCTGTGTTGATAATGTGACACAAGCTGTTCAAGAAACAATGGGCTAGTGATATTTAGATTTAGTAAATGGTATCTGCACAGGCCAAGCCATGATTTAAAAAACAGGAATGCTGTTAGATATCTACTTATAAATCTTAAGACTGTTTCTTAAAACGACAGTGCCATATTCAATATAGCATGTAATATGCACTCTGAACTAAATGCTCACTAGATGGTAATGAGTATATGTCTGCTACATGCATTTTATTCTGACTCTATAGCATACATTCATAGAATACATCATAACCACTCAGAGCAAACCACTAAAGTGCATGCCCTGAGGGCACATTAAGTACATTGTCTCCAACACTGGCTGCTCAATTGCCAGAACACTGATACAGAAAGGGCTCATTTTTGCTTTATATCCCCATTATGTGCTGAAAGAGTAAGAGCTAACATCCCCTGCTCCCTCCATGAAAAGGAGCACTGTGGAGCAGGCTAATTGCCTGCTGCAAAAAAGCCCTTTCAGAAAGAAGTAACCACCCTGAGAAGATGCTGTACAGAAATGCAGGGAGCAAGTCTTGGATTAATTATTGGGTAGGCGGGCCTGTGTACTGGGTTAGGCTGGACGGAGTTAATTTTCTTTTCAGCAACCTGCAAGGTGTTGTGTTTTAGATCTGCAACCAAAACAGTGTTGCTAACACAAAGCTATACCTCCTACTGAGCAGCGCTTGCACAGAGTCAAGGCCTTCTCTAATTTCCACTCTACGACCCCCGCAGTCATTTGGGGTGGGGCAAAAGGATGAGAGGGCACATAGCCATGGCAGCTGACCTGAACAGGCTGAAGAACTACTCCACACCATATAATGTAACACTCAACAATCAAACTGGGGTGGGTGTGGTTCCCAAGCAGCTGATTCTTGGAGACTGGCTGGGCATTGGTCTGCTGGATTGCCTTTGCTTTCCCCCCCCCCCCCTTATTTGCTTAGTGAACTGCACTTGTATCAACGTTTTTTGTCCTTTCATGGCTCCCTCCCATCCTGCTCCAAGGACTCTAAGCAAGCAACAGAGTAGCAGTGTTATGTGATAGCCATGGTCAACCCACCACAACATTTAACTGCACTTTCCACTGTTAGGTCTTCCTTCTAGAAAACACTTTCCCAATGCAAAAAGTCCTTCATTTGCTATGCCATTGTAAGGCCACATTTAGAAGCCTGTCCTGGTTCTGGTAGCTGGGAGCTACTGGAAAGCTGAAGATGCAAATTTAAGCTGGCCTATGTATTAAGTCTAGCTGTGGAGCAGCAGTGAAACTCTAGAAGTGACTGGTTGCACTTCTAACCACAGTGATGGAGTAATACCAGACAAAAAAAGAAAAAAAAAATCTACCTCTGAAATTTAACTTAGCACATACTCTCCCTCTCATTCAGTACAGGTAATATCCTGAACCATTGCCTTGGGAAGGTAAAAGGGAATGTGGTAAGATCAAGGGACAAAGGGGAGCTGACACTGCCACTCTTACTCAGAGAGCAATATGGAAATGGGACCCAAGAGAACTACAACAAAAAACATTCTCCAGGGCTGGAAGAAGCAGTAAAGATGACATGGTGCTGTTCACCTTCCAAACAGAAAAAATAATGTGGAAAAAAATTTAACAATTTAAGGAATTGTATGCTTTTTCTGTTTGAAACTTAGCTGGTCAGAGGCTATAATGCAGAAACCAAACGCTGGGAAGCAGTAATCCCAATGATTGTTTCTAAATCCAAATTGTCCAGCCTAAATCTCCAGTCTTTTAGCACTACTCAATTCAATGGACTTTCTGAGGAGAGGATTTCTCTGTTTTAGCGCTGTCTCATCTGCTCCTCCTGCATTGTTATTCTCAGTGCAGCATCACTCTCTACTTAGTCTAGACTGCTTCCCACAAAGCAAACCATACACTGGCTTTAATAACCAACAGTCAAAAGAAGTATTTAATCCCTCACAGCTGGCCGACCCCAGCACTCCAACTGCCAAAATTTATGTATGGGATTTACATGTCAAAATGTCCTCCCACTCCACTATCCCCACTAGGAAAGGAAAGCAGTCTAAATTTGTCCTGAAAAGTTGTCTTTTCAGAATTCTGTCTTCTGCTTATCTCTGTGGACACGACAGAGCTGGAAGAGGGCAGCTTGTAGTTTGGTTGCAAATGAACTTCAACGGACATTCAAAAGCTTTAAAGGGCCACTGGAAAGCCTGTGTGTGGATGGAATGCCTTTTTGGCAAGACTGAAAAGCTCTGCATGCTGGATATACACTCAAGAATGGTGCACACATTTTTATTAAGAACTTTGTAATGATAGAGATTTCTCACTTAAACATTACAACTACCCATAGAAAAGTGTTGCCTGTATCTTTTAAACACCATGTAAATAAACAAATTCATTTTTAAGACAGGATAAACTGCTATA
Source organism: Peucedramus taeniatus (assembly GCA_013400575.1). Classification (NCBI taxonomy): domain Eukaryota; kingdom Metazoa; phylum Chordata; class Aves; order Passeriformes; family Fringillidae; genus Peucedramus; species Peucedramus taeniatus. The sequence continues at coordinate 53,506 of WBNO01017418.1, forward strand.
AAAATGGTGCACAGTCAAGTCATACAAAAATACAAAATTTGTTACCAATTGCAGTCCTAGTTGCACTTACAGAGAACAGTTCCCACTCAGGACTTCCAGTGAGTGGAGAACACAAACTTGTGGAACCAGTCATGGCAGAAATTTCTTATCAAAATGAGCAGAATACGAGGCTTCTTTGATTAACCACTTCCAATAACCTCCAAACAAGATGAAAACTAGATTCTCTGGAAACAACTGGGTATTTGATTATGTCTTTTAGTCTTGAAAACCACTTTCTAGGATTCATCTACATTAGTTTTTAAATTTGTGTTGCTAAACCCCTCTGATCTACACAAATACTGGTGTTGAGTACCACTGCTATCTTAGACACTGGTACTGCAGGAATGTCTCCTCTCCACAAAAGTAAGGCTGCTCCAGTGTTTCTTCTGGGAAAGTCTGACCTCTAACTTGCACAGAGAGGCCTCATCTATCCTCTAGTTTGAATCCCTAGGCTGAAGCTCTAGTCCAGTCAGCACTTACACAGACGTGTACATTACAATTTCCATACTTAGAGAGCCATCCTGATGCTAGAAGAGTTACAGATATGGTTCACTTAAATGAGTAAGTGCTTCCAGGACTGGATAACTCTCTTTGCCTCCCCAACAGCTATCCTTTCTGAATTTATTCAGAAATAAAATTCTGAATATTTTTGTACCATTCAAATAGTTCGGGTTCTGTGATATGAAAAGTGTAAATTGTTTTAACTGGCTTACAGGAAAAAAAAATTAACAAATTTAAGTTATCAAATGACTTCTGGAAGCAAAAGTGAAACGTTTTACTATTGCCAAAAAGATAAGAGCACTAGTTAGCTAAATGATACTACATAATTATTTAAACCTTCAGCAGCAATTTAGAAGTCTGATAGTCTGAAAGGAAGCACAGTTAACTGCTTACTTATTAAAACTTGATTACATGAGTTGTGTATGTCTTTACCTAGACATACCTCTCTACTCCATCATGAAGCTTCTGTAGAAAGGCTCTTACTCTTTCAAAAGATTTTCTGGAATGGAGTGATTGAACCACTGAGGCATCATTATTTGTAGACAGCTTGTATTTAGTGCAATAAGTTTAAAAATTCTGCTCTGAAATATTAACTTTACAATAACAAAAATAGTTTTCTTAAAAAAATGTTAACAAAAGGAATATATAGCATAGACAGATCATTAATTCTTAGCAAATACAGTTATGCATTTACCAATTCACTATGCTGAATAATTGAATATTAGCATTCATATCTGGTGAACTTCCAGACTGAAAAGATATTTATGTATCTAATAATAATAAAAATGCATGTTCTCTTGTCATTATTTAATAACTTCAGATAACTATCCTGGCAGCTACACTTCCAAAGGAATGTTTCTCTGCCCTTTCTGGCTTTAGCCACCCACTACAGTATGTACAAACATGGATCAAGCAACAGGCAAGGAATGATCCTTTCTACCTCCCAGAGCTCTCTCATTAGATGAAATGAAGCATACAGTACTTTTTTATGTACAGCAGTATAATTCATTTCTCTTCCCATCCTCAGCATCTTTGTATCTATTCATGAATTAATCATGAGTATGGCTAAGACTGAGCTTTAACAATCTGTTATTTCACTTGCCCGTATGGAGAATCCATACCCTTCAAAGGAACACTGCTGAAGTGTGAAGGAGGCTACTGAACTCAGGGGGAGGACAGAGGGCAATGGGTATGAGGGGTAAAAGCAGGGTAAGCAGGAAGTTAATTGCATATAAAAATTATCTGTCCCCATTTTGTAGGTTCTGTTTAATAGGAGATGCAAGGGCTCCCACACACCTAAATACCTGAGGAGTTGGTTATTGTGATATCTGATACTGGTAAACAGAACTGTGCCCTGCCAGGGCTGTAAAGTAAAATAACTGCTTACAAACACATTTCAACTGAACAAATTTTTGCTGAAATGATCTCTTGAAAAAATAAATTTGAGACTTTTCTTGATCTTAAGGTTTTCTGTACATGTCACTGTCCCGAATTTAATGCAAATTTTAAAGAAATTAAACAAGTAAAACTCTCAGCAGATTAGCAGTG
>WBNO01017437.1:2611-34764 GCA_013400575.1 Peucedramus taeniatus
GAGAGGCAATACAGTGAGCCAAACCACCTCTTCCCTATTTTGTGAATCCTCCTCATGTTTCTCAAGGCTTTCATATTTCAGGTAGTATTTCCTCTGACAGGTAAAATGAAGGGAAAACTCCAAGTTCAGATGCAGGCAGTGAGATTTGACAGATGGCAGCAATGCCACAGATGGACTATTGTTTCACCACTTACAAAGATCTCCTGAGGAACTGAATAGAGAAGAGGTGGACAGGAACAGTCTTGATGGGGAAGGCTGGCAGGAAGAGGAAAGCTAGGCCAGAGTTCCTTAACACTGCATATGAGCAAAGCAATACAGTAATATAAATGCACATTCTGTACAGCTCTACAGATAGCCAGCAAACAGATGTGTAAGAGGAGCTAGAATAGCTGCTTAGGGGAAGATTAAAATAATTCATTATGTAGTACTTCTGCGAGGTTCAGTTTAAAGGGACAGAATTTTATTTTTGCCCTGATTAAGCTGAAAGCAGATAAAACATCGTTTTAATAGCTCCCTTCAGTTCCAAGAGTTATATTTTAATGCCCTTATCCCTGCCAAGCAATAAATTTGAGTTCTGCAGAACACTGCGAATAAGTGATCTTGCAGGGTGATTGTATATGAGATATCTGATATCTGGAAAACTCTTTTTGTACCCAGTAATTTTCCAGTCCATGCAGCATTAGTTCATCTCTGTGAATAAATGCATTGTTTATGATGGAATTTTTGTGCTAACAGAAAAAAAAAACCTGACTGGTTCTACCTCTTATCCATTAGAAGAGCCATTGCAACATATGTTCCTTGCCTTGGACCCCTACTGAGAGTTTCTCCTAAAGATTCACGGTCCTTCAGCAGTTACCACTCCTCCAGACGAGCAACCGTAACCAGCCAGTCTTCTGAGATAAGTGGGCTGCAGAAAGGAAAAAGGAGACTGTCTTCTCTCTCTGACAGTGAATCAGTAAGGGAGACACTTCCCATACACCCATTTTTAACTGCAAAGCAATTCATTTTCATATAGAATCCTTCCAAGTGGCAGATTCTTTAGGTGAAATGCATTATGGCGCTTGTTATAAAAGCTCCAGAGAAAGTGGAGGGACAAAGCAAAATTAAAGACAGAAGGCTAAGTGTAAATCAAAATGTAGATAATTTTCTTCTTGTTGGTTGGTGACACTGAAGGAAGAGTGCAAAGATGGAACGGGAATTTTAGAAAGTAAAGTGTTACCAATAGGTAAGGCTTTATAAAGCCTTACCTCTTGGTAAAAATAAAGGAATTTATTGTTAATAAACAATAAAGTTATTGTTGGAATTATTTATGAGTCAGAGCTCGGTTGAAAGTCTGATCATACTTTTAGGTTGTGCTTGTCTCACCACAGATTTGCAGTCTGGACACAGAAAAAAGAAACTGCTAGTCACAATATAGTTCTCTAGTGAAAGCAAGGTTGTAATGAAATAGAGAGTTCTTTCTGAAAATGGGATGTATTTAGAAACATACTAATCATCAGATTTAGACAAATCAGTAAATCCATTACAGAATCTTTCTCACAGAAGACCTCAGCAGCTTGCTGCTGCCAGTCTAAGTGGAAACAAATGTTTTACACAGCAGCTGAAACAGGGCAAGTATTTGGCATCCAGGCTCCCTCCTGTAACTCCAAGTTATATTACTAACTAAATAGGCATATTAGTTAGTTCATTGCAATAATTTCAAACTAAATTTCCAAATAACTGAAAAAAAAAATTCTTGGCAATTCTTTTTCACAGTCAGGATAATAATTGTATCTAATCCAGCCAAGCACTGAATTCTGACAGCTGTTTTTAACAGTGACATTTCAATTTCTTTGCCCTCTCTGTTCTTTTGACTTCTTGGTCCAATCAAAATGAAATTCTTTTGGCTGGTAGCCTCCAGTCAGGTGGATGGTTTTAAAACTGGCTAATAGAAAAGGAACATCTTTATATTGCATCTCTTACACACTGCAAATCTTGATTCTTAAAAAAACCAACAGAATCCCTCAGTAACACAGTTTTGTTTTCCCATTAATTGGAACAAAATTTATAAACCCAGGGCTCTTTACTGAAACAAAATACCTCTAAAGCACTGATTCTCAGTCTGGAGACATTTCCTTCCCTTTACTTCTTTACCCAAGCCACTTTGGAAACTTTGGCCCTAATTCCTCCAAACATTTGTGCTTCCTAAGTGGGTAGTAGAAACAGTCCCCTTGGAGCTACAAAAGGCATCAAGAAGTTTTAACAATAGATTGTAACAAAACACTATTTTCTTTCAAATTTTGCAGTGCATCGTGTGGAGGAAAAAAAAAGTAAGCTGAATTTTAGATGCAACAGACTTCATAGTTTTATTTGTACTTCTTATAAGCAAACATTTTATGAAGTTATATATGGCAGAACTTTTGTGAAATGTCTTTTATACAATGCCGCTTTTATGATTTCCGTCTAGGTAGAACTGGGGCAAAATGGATGAAAGTCTAAGGGACCTAGAGGGAATGTTTTTGCTGTATTAATTTTAGGGCTGTACTGAAACAGAAACTGATACTCCCAGTATGTTCTCCGGACTTGCCAGAAGACAAATTTCCTACGAAACAGATAAAGACACAACTCAGACTAATGACATAAGAGCCAAACTGACAAGCCAGGATTCTGGGAATTGTGGTAAGGTAATAGACTGTGTAATACATAAATTCTCTAACAACTGACAAGTTAACAAATCTGCACATTGTACCATAATTAATCATGAAGGTTCCTGCCAAGAAGAAGCGGATAACCTATGAGTTAACACAATGTTAATGTGTAATGACTTAGAGGCTGCAAAAGGTCATCAGCTTTTTATTCCCACCCTGGTTCATTATTCAGCTGTCTTCATTGCATTTCCGCTGCTGTTTTAGAGAACTTAGCACCTGAATGGAGAGTTGTCTTGTGTTTGGTTTTAAGTGTGTATTTAATAATATTTGTCCTTCACTGACCAAATTACTTGGTCGATGCTGGTTGTCCCACCATTTGCTACCAAATGAACAAATATGGTAAGATGTAAAAAACAAGGCTATCTTTAATATAGGACTGCTTTTCAGTCAGTCCTCTGCTGTCCTATTTTTTCCCCTATGCATTTTGCATGTCAGATATTGAGACATACCTTTATGCCATTTACGTCTGTCTTATCTGTGTTCATTTTTCAGACAGCTGTAGATGCTGATGACATATTGATGGTGGAACTGAATGTCACAGAGTACATGGCTACACCTACTGTAAGAACTGTTATTTTAATATTTGGCAACAAAAACTAATGACAATCCCAGTCCCTGAGCACAAATTAAGTTGGTTTTGAGATGCAAAAATTACACAATATTCCCAGCACAATGCAGAATACATGACCACAAAGGGTAGACCATTGCTGAAACTAAGCAGAAAGAGAATATAGGTATTACAGGATTCTTCTGAAATTCAACTTCTTCAAGTTTTGAATATTTTCTTGAATTTAGTGGGTCCTCTGATGAGGTCTGTGATTTCCTTAGTGGAGCATGAAAACATTAACTTTGTGCCATCTTTATATTAATGATGTATATGCTAAGCTGAGACAGCCTTAGTCCTGTAGCAAGTACTGCTGTACAAAGTGATGTTAACTATTTCATGTTCTCTGTTTTGGGTTGCAGCAAACATCCAAAACATGCAGCTTGGAGGAAATCAAGGTCAGTTTTTGAAATAGGCCATGTCACCTATTCAGTAAGATGTTATATATTGTATTAGTGCCTGTTTCTTCTTCAACTAACACAGCTACAACATATGGGTAAAAATATCTGACATCTCTCACAAGTGAGTCATTTTGTTTCTCAGCAGACATGGAAATAAAAGTAAAGAGTTGACAGATGAAAACAAGGCAGTTTTATCTTTGCAGCACTAACTCCAATGTAATGTAATCACCTTAAATTGTCTCTTTATTATTAGCAGTGATCCTTATGAGCTATTGTGAGCCTCATCCTAACTGATTTTTTGGTACTGTGCAAGTGACAGCCAACATTGCTTATTATCAAAAAATGCTAGTTAATCTTTCCCTCTATTTTTACCTCATTATGCAGTTTGCTTTCCCCCTCAAATTATCCATGCTGTAAAGACTACATTTTATATTACCACTTGCCCAATGACCCTAAGCAGTCCCTCTTTATGGAGAAACTCTTTACCCAATTGAATTCATAGTTTGGCTGAGTATATTCACAGTATTTCTGTTCATAGTTGAATGTGCTGTCATTAGCTTGGTCTTTCTTTAAAGTAGACCAGCACTTAAGTAGCAAATGCAAAGTCTTTAATGCTTTAGTACATTAGCTTGCTTAACAGGTGGGGTTTTTTTCCATAAGTTATTAATGAAATATTAAAAAAATGTTCAGATCTGGTTTTCCCTCACTCATTTAAGTTAGTTTTTCAGTCAGCCATGGGGAGTAGCAAAGTGCTAAATATATGTCATTTTTTATAGATGATTCAGTGGGATCTCCTTGTAGATGTTTGTGTTGTCCATTTCTTGTAAATCTTTGCATCCTTTAGAAAAGTGAGAGCCTGAACAGTACTGGACAGAGAAAAGGAGAGTCTCACCAGGGATCATCTTCAGCCCAGATACCCAGTATTACAATAACATGCAGCAGTGTCCAAAGAGTAGAGCTGCCTTCTAGATACAACTCTGGTTTGCTGTACCCTAAATCCAGCCATCACAAGCAGAACGAGAAGTCCAGCAGTTAAGTGAGTGATGCAAGCCAGAATATCACCTTAGCCAACAGCTCTGGAACAGCTGTGGACTGGCTGAGTCCAGAATACCTTCCTAGATTGGTCTGCAATGCTCCTACAAAGACACAGCACAAGACAAGCAAGGATAAAAACATGTGGAGTGATCTTCTCAGCATCAGAACTCTGTCCAGTGGATCACATCTTGATCTGAGTCACCTGTAATTTTAATATTTCTTATTTATGCAGCTCATGAAGAAATTTCTTTCATTTGGATTTTACTCTGCTCACCTATATTCCCACCATTGCACAGACCTTACCTAGAAGCCTTCTAGGATTAACCTGAGAGGGAAAGGAAGTGTGATATTGAAAACTGGCTTTGTTCACTTAGTGTATAAACTTCAAAGCTATTACAGAGCTAAAGCTGACAAATTTGGAGGGAAATGTACATTACTTCCTGAAGATGGTTTCTTCATTATTGTGAAGTTTCTCAACCAAATGTAAACTTAATTACACAGTCAGTGCTCCCTTATCTCATTAATGACATGTTTTCCCCCATTTTCTTCTACAATCCAACAAAAGGCAATGCACTTTAGCAGTAATTTGAAGTCTCATATCTTTATTTTAATTTCTGAGACAGGTAAAGAGAAAGGAGTAACACTTGAGGAAAAGGCTATGGTCCTTTCCATACTTAGCTTCTTTTCCATCAGTGGCTTAAGAGATGATTTTAACCCATTCTCAGCTAACTTCCACAGAGCTATAGGAGATTATTATGAAACTCCTTCTGACTTTCCTTTAGCAGGTTTCATGAGAAGAATGCAGAATACAAAGCAATGTTTGTACTGAAATGTCTTATGGGTAAGTCAATACATCTGCTTTCTGATACTTCAAAGTTGTTTACTCTTTGTTGTGCTTTTTTAAAGTAAATATTGGGAGTAGAAGGTTTAGTTCCCGAAAAATAGTTGTTCTAGAGATGCATGGAATGCACATCATCCCCACTTTGGCATTTTCATTTTCCCTTTCTCTAAACAGCAGCATTTATATAGCTGAGGGTTTCCTTCTGCAGTTACTAAATCCATGAGATTGTACTTCTTTCCCCTGAAAGGAAAGAGTTCTATCAATAGTGACTTTTAGCTTTTCCCTAGTGTCTCTCCTAGTGCATAAGAAGAAGTGAACAAAATTCATTTACTATTCATAACAGTCAGTTCAAAGTGGGGCTGAGCTGAAAAGACCAGGGCACAATGCACTATTGAAACAGTTCTTCCCCACACGCCCTCCAGCAGTTTTTCCTTTGGTTACAATAATGGAGGGAACCCAGTAAGGCATTTTGTCCTAAGTAAATCAATTCTTTCCTATGTCACATCAGAAAAAATCATAAAATCAATAAAAATGTAATGAGCTTATTATTTTGAGGGGAAAAATCAGTGGGTTCCAGAAGGTCTGGGGCATTGTTTTGAAGTAAACTTCTGGAAACTTAGGTCAAACTGAGGTTTATTAAAAGGAAGGTTATTAAAACTAGAAATGAAGGTGATAATGACTTCTGCAGCAGACAAATGTTAATCATGAAAAAAGTGAGGCATTCAGGCTGGTAATAAACTGCCTAAAGAAACACACTGTTCAAAATCCACATGTTTTTATGTAAATGAAATCATAGTCATCAGAGATGGAAAGGAGCTGTTACAGTCCCTCCCTTCACCTACCCAACAGGATATTGTCTCCTAGCAGAGGACAATATTAAACTGATAATATATACAGCTAGCAATAAGGAGAAAGAAGAGAGAAAACATCTTCAAACAGGAAACGTGTTCAAAGATATTCCTCAAGTCTAAGGAGTTCTATTAAGACTTATTGCTGAGGCTTTTAAAAATATTTAAAAGCATGAAACATGTAATTCTTTTTTTTTGTCATGAAGGCCATTGACACTATTGAAAGATGGGAAGAAACATTAGCAAATGCTGCCTGTTTCATATGGGTCACAAAAGACTGAATCTGTCAAGAAAATACTCTAACTCACACGTGCTGTTTGATGTGTTAACAAGAGTGTATGATATGTGTCACTAATAGCTAGATCCTTTGCGCCAGTCATGATTTTGTTCCAAGCAGTATTCTTCAAGACTGCACTCTGCCCTCTTCTGCATTCCCTTCCACTTTTAGAGGGTATAAAAAGAATACTTCCACTTTATGAATCCACAGCATGTTGTTCTCTGTATCCTTCAACTCCAGCATGTATTAGAGATTAGTTTGTATCTATAAAAAGAACTACAGCTGTTCATGCTCATCTACTTACAAGAGACTTGTAAAGCATATATTAATTAGGGAGAAATTGTTTGTGAGCACTTCAAAACCCCTGTGTGTACTCTCTGTATAGCTAACAGCTTTGCCTTCCTTCACCTCTGCTATGTCTATAAAAATCATACAGGGGAAAGCCTACAAAGTTCATCTCATCTGAATATCTCTACAAGTGGTTCCACACTGTAACCCCTGTGGCATTTGGAATAAATCATTATTAGTTCATATTTCATCTCATCCTAGCAGATTTATTTGTGTCCTGTATCCTCCACTTGGCAGCCGTTCTCTTGGTTTTGCTGTCTCTTTACACCCTTCAACACAGATGACTGATTGGATTAAAATAATTTAGGACTGAGATGATTCACGTTTCACTTAAAGTCAACTGTACAGGCTGTTCTGCAGAGACCGCCTGTAGTTTACCATGCACTTGGACATGTTCCAGTGACTTGGAGTGTGACAGGACTAGGGCAAATCTGAGACACTTCCCTTTGGCCTTTTGTACCCCAGCAGCTGTTCAGAGAGCAGGCTGCTGGCAAAAGCAATGGCAAGCGGTGCTGGGAGTTAACACACAAGCTCTGCCCCTTCATGGGGGCACAAACTCGGACTTAGGTCACCAGTGAAACTGTTTGGTCTGATCATTCAAGTAATTCTGCAAAACTGCTGAGCAATTGGTCACTACTGCTGGACCTGCAAAGGACGTGCCAAGAGCCACTGTAATGAATGGCTGCTGCAAGCCAAGACTGAAGGACTGCACAAGGCAGCAGCCACACATTGCCAATCTTTCAAATTTTCACATACAACCAGGATGTTATTCCCTGTGTTTTCCAGCTTATGATCACATTCCATACTTTTGGAAACTGTTTTACACCCATCACTGAACTAAAAAGTGTCATCATAGAATATGACATTGAGTTATCGACATTTCACACGTTCTCAAGTAAGACTGAATAGCAAACAGTATTTCCTTGAAGTCGTGCAAAATCCACAGCAAGCTTGACATTCAGAAGTAAACAAAGACACCTCCAATGCTTTTTTGGGTGTTTCTAGAGCTTTAGGGTGTAACACGGGTAAGTCACCTTTCCCACTTGTGCCCATTTTCCTCAGGGTGCTTGGTGCCATTTTCTTCTCAGGCCACCCCAAGAAGTGCTGCCATGTCCCCTCATCCTCTGATCTCTCAGTGAAAGGCACTGCTCTCTCAGTAACTCTGACAGGGCACGTATCTGTCTCTGCTGCTGAAACCATTGCTGAGAGAGGGCCCTTATCTGCAATCCAGTGTTAGTATGAGACAATGGTATTTCAGTGGCTGGTAACAAGTATCTCTGTTTAAACATGTGTGTTTGCAGCCTTGGAGTTGCTAATGTCATAGGAATGTTATAAAGAGGTTTATATAAAAGCAGTCTTAAAACAAGTAAATAAATTCTTATTAGTGTCATTCCGAGCAACTTTAGACATGAGCCATGATCCTGTACACTAAATGATTACTGTACCTCCCTTACCCCCTTCAATTTATAACCTAAATGCTCTCATTTTCAAACTTATGCAAACTTCACAGCTGACAAGATTTACAAGCTGTCCTGTTTACTTCCCTTCTAATGAGAACAGACTGAGCAGATCATCAGTGTAAGCTTAATAAAGGCAGAAAAGTTTCCCCACAGCAAATCCAGCTTAACAGTCTGATACAAACCAGTAATAAAAATTTTGTTTGTGTTTTGTAGGAAAATACTTATTTTAGTCACAGCAGTTCTGGCAGCACCAGGGTTCTGCTGGAGACACAGCACAGGAATTTCTGTATACCTAGCTTGCAGAGCAAAGAAAATGCTGTAAGAAGTCACATCAGTGTAAGAAAATGCTCACTCACTGAATACAGAGATGTCAGAATCACAGGATACTAGACTACAAAGACTCATGGTGGTTGGTTTGCATATTACCCTACGAACTCTTTTGGCAATGAAATTGCCTCTCAAAATTAAGATTCACCTGAAACTGGGGGTAAATAGTAGGACTACTCCAGTGGCTGTGAAAAAATGGAAGGGGATTCACCCCTCTTCAGAGCGAACTTTTCTTCCCTACCCTTCTGTTCAGGGGTGTTTTGTTTTGGGGGGGAAGAGTTGGATTTTTTTTTTTTGTTTTGTTTTTTTAAACTTAAGCAAACACCTGTATTTATTTAGACTTAGTACCAAAGATATTTTCAGTCACTTTCAGGAAAATCTTAACCGACCCTTGCCAAGGAGACTTTACATGGGAAAACCTTTTTAAGACCCACTTTCATTTGGCTTACTGCAATCCATACTCAGTCATAATCCACTGGATCTATGATTCAGAAGCACAGCAAAAATGGCCTAAGTAGGTCTTCTGATGCTGACTGTAACTTGGAGGATAGGCAGAATGTGTAACTTGATCAGGCTTGAGTCAAGCCTTAGGTATGGTGTAGAGCAGAGAGAGCTGCAGGTCTGGTTAAGCTGTGCCAGTGCACAGACATAACCTGAGAGTAAAGCTCATCATGCACATAAAAAAAATAAACATGACACCTATGTAAATAACTTGCTAAGGGGAATTTTTGTGGGGCATGTTTTACCCACAATGTAAAAGCAAAGCCATTGCTCATTTCCTTCAACATTTACACTTCCCTGTGACTTCCACAAGTGTACAAGAAAATGGTTTGGAAACAGACACAAAAATCTGAGATTGCATCATTGTATAGCACAGGGTCTCTAATGTAAAGTTCTGTAGAGGAACATTTCCTGAATAGGCTGTGGGGCACTTATGGGCATACTTACAATTGCTACAATGTTTTCCACTGACTGGAAAAATTAAAAGGAAAATCTACAGCCTTCTACACAGTGCCATGCCTGAAAGGTTACAAAGAAAGTGGCTGTACCTCTAATGTAACAGCACTTCCTTCAAAAGCCTCAGTACTTCAAAAATGTCTTAAACACACCCAGATGCACCCTTTGCTGTAAAACTGGCAAAATTGCTTTCTTATTAAGTTTTTTCAGATGCCTAAAGTTAATAATATGCATAAATACTTACACAACCCCTCAGGACACACAAGTGAAACGAAGGAGTTAGGGGTATGTTAGGTCAGTAATAAAATTTAGCGAATTTTAAAAATATTTTTCCAGACTAGTATTTGCTGCTAATGCCATGGAATTTACATTAATATTTTTTCTGAATTTCAGATTTTTTAAAGCCAAGGCTAGTACTGATAGGTGAGCTGAGTTACAAATTTGATTTGATGTAGAAAGCAGCAAGAACTTTGGTATAGCAAACCCTTACCAAGAGGAGAAATGACAGTCCTGAAAAAATGAATACAAGTTTGAATCAGAAGTTCAAGATTCTATTTTTTCTTTTTTCCCTGTTTTCTGTGTGACCTTGGGAAAATTACCTAATCTTCTCATATCTAAGTATTTCTGCCTGTGAAATAGAGACAATATGCTCTTCATCATCACGTGGCTACTCTTAACTAGCTTTTATAGTTTCTTCCAAGATTCACAACTGGAAATAATTTTTTTTTCCATTTATTCTATTCACATTTTCTTCCTTTACTATATAGTTATCAAAACATCTAAACTACACTATCACATATGAAAGGCACAGATTGTTACTGAAGGGGATAAGGGATGCATAGGCATTCTTCTCAAAAAAATAATTTACAGATGCCCACAGACTTCAGTTGTTGTTTACAGGTAACATGAGTGAAGTAGAATCAGGCATTTTATTGATAAGTTGTAACTAAGAAAAATATGTAGCAGGCAATTGTGTATGTGTTTTTGATCAAAAGCATTATATGAAATATAAAGGTTTGTCCCTTGAAGTGAGCTAAGTCAAACAGGTGGTAGAATCATTTGTGAGGGTTTTCTGCTCTATTAATGGGGCAGAAATTGTTCACGGAAGAAGGGAATCCATGACCAGCAGTGTCATCCAGGAAACAAGGGTAAGATAAACTGGGTGAAGCACTACAAAATCAAACTAGCAAGATTTAAACAAACTTCCCTGAATGTTGCCTAGAATGAAAATCAGTGAACACTGTATGGTTTAGCCGGCTCTGAACATCAGGTAGTTGTTTCTGCCTTGTCCAGACATGAGTTTCACTTTCAGGACCAACTTCTACTTTCATGCACAAAAGAGCTAAATTAATATAAAAGGATTTAAAATAGGGCAATTCATCAAAGCTTGAACTCCAAGAACTGTTAAGAATAAAGCGAGGCTCACCATGAAAGGAAGGAAAGAAGGCAAGACTAAGACTATACTCTTAAAAGAAGCATTTCTAGTGTCTGTAGCATGTGGCTATTATCACAGCATGCCAGAATCTCTAGGGTAACAGTCCAGTGCTGACCTGTGACTTTGAGGAAATCAGTTCTTCTCATCAGAGTCCCAGCAGTATTAACATACACTAGACTGGTCATGGTTGTAAACACATAACCATAGAATAGAACATATGACAATGTTTTCATAATGCCTCTTCCCTTATTTTTCTATATTAGATATGCTATGCAAGTTCACCTTTAAAGATAGAAGAAAGGTTTAAAAACAAAGAAAAATTGGTTTTCTTTTTGACAAAAGGTTTCAGATCTAAACTTAGAAGTTCTTTCCCAGTGTGACTGCTCACCTTCATCCTCTTGTGCAGACTGCAGAAATCCTGCTTAGCTCAGTCCACATCTGTTAGAGATTCTTCTCATTTCCCCTACTTCCAGCAATGAAGGACAAGTCAACTCTTCTCTAGTTAACCCACAGGGCCAGAGGGAAGGCCCTTGCTTACACTTTCCATGAAGCTGCCAAGGAATAGCTGTTTGTCCCCTCAGTTCCCTTTCAAACCCTGATCTCTTGATCAGGACTCAGCTCCCTTCTACCTGCCAGGTTCTGCAGTCCAGCATTCCTTGACACTCATCTCATGCGCAGTCCTGCTTTCAAGCCCTCCCAGCAGTATCACCATCTTCTTCTAATTTTTGGTAGTTCACACTTCTAGTACCCCCTTCCAAGCAGCCCAATGCCCTCAGGCTGCAAAACCAGCATTAATTAAACACAGGTCCCTCCTGGCTTTTAAAGGAACTATTTATGCTTCCACCTTAACATGTAAACAGATGGAGTCTGGGCTTATAATAACCCTCCAACTGTGATTTAAAAACATGAATCCTTTTGATGCTGCTGTCCTCAGCTGAAGCCTCTGAGTAACAGAGCACACGGCATAACTCTTAATGTGTATTGATAGATCTTATCTGAAGTGCTATTTTCCAGATGCACTTGTTAAAACTCACTTTCTGCTGCTGCTCACTGAAGTAAGAAGAGAATTTAATCTGATGAAGGACAGAGTTGGGGTAGTAGCATCAGGCAGATTGGTGGTTCATCACATTCACTGCATGGATTCCTTTTGAAAATCATTCCTCTGAAAAAGAAAAAGCCACAGCAGCCTTTCAGGTTCAGGATCATTATGTTCAGTTAGATGAGAAGTAAGTTGCACACAGAAAGAGTTGCTCTCTTTAGGCACTGTGATACCAGTTTTTTTCACCTGAAGGAATTAAAACCATGTAAATTCCATGAAACATGATGTGAAACTCCATTTCAATAAATCACACCCACTTTAATTCCTGTTTTACCCCAAACTGTGATGGTAGACTATGACCAAAGGCAAAAGAAGGAAATAAGAAAACACAATTCAGGATACCCATTAGCACTGCATCAAAATAACCTAACTGCAAATAAATTAGGGAATCCAAAAATGCTGAAAAACAGTAACTTCATATGAAATAGGCATCTTCTCTTTCTGTTTGTGGGCCAGAAAAGGGACTCTGAGTTACCATCTTGTGTCAGGTTTCTCCTTGCTTCTTTCACTGAATCCTTGATTTTCCTCACATGCACAAGCCAGACCATAATGATTCCAGAGACAGGGCTAAGGAGGCCACAGCACATGTTACAGAGCTGCACCTTGCAGCTTGCCTTCATTGTGCTGTTTCCTGAAAAAGTCCCATCACAGCTGAACCTGCTCCATTTTCACTGGGTCACAATACAAAGACAACTGCTTCTTAGAGTGATTCACAACAGTGTGAGCTGCCTGAATTCCAGCTTTTAAAAATAAAATTACTGCAGGAGTTTTCAAAATAACACAGCTGACTGTCCAGCGTCACTGGAAGCCATTTCTGGGAAACCCAGGATTTGGGGTTTAGGATCAGGGTATTTCTTTAGCCAAAAGATGCTCAAGGCCAGATGTTTTACCAGAACAGCCATACAGGTAGGAATGGCATGATACCAGTAAAGACTTACAGCAAAAGGATTTAGAGAATTCAGCCATACAAGGTGGATCCTGATGGGAACTGGGCTTCTCATCCACTACTTAAGGGGCATTCTCTGAACAGAAAATCATGATAATTAAACAACTTCATGAGGATCATAAATCAATTCTGAATTTTTCAGTTAAAATCCAAAAAGTCCAGTGGCAATAAAGCAACATCCTCTACTAAGCACTTTGTGACTACTTGCTTAAGATTTTCACAATACTAGTATTTATTCTTCAGTTTTGTATCTCAGGACTGGATACAGAAATTTGAAAAAGTATTCTGGTGGTCCAAACATTCAATTAAACTTCAACAACTGAAAATATTTGGAAGTCCCAAATGCAACACTCACAGCTATCACATATATAGTGCAAGTTACACCACGGTACACTCAAAATGTTGGTTGATTTGACAAGTCAAGAGGACCCCATAATGTTTCTGTTTCAACATGTGACTAACTTGTAGGCACTTGTCTTTCTCTGCTTCCTTCTTCCAAGATCTAGTGGCTTGGTTCCAGCAGAATAATTTGACTTCAGTAAAATTTGACTGTTACTAGTTTACTTGATCTAAACTTGAAAGAGCTCATAAGAGGAAAAAAGCTCATCACTGAAACTTCTATTCTGTTCCCTCTACAACTTATATCCAGCATGTAAAGGAAAGGGCTGAAGAACAAACCAATAGAAATAGAATAAAGAATAAGACATTCCTGGTGACTTGTCTGGGAGTTCTATTCTTGTTAACTCATGCACTGTTTTAAACAATGGGGGAATTGAAATTGAATTACTTATACAATAGGATCCTGAATTTGTACCACACTTGTCCTCCCAGAGCCCACTGAAACTCAGCTGGAAAGCTTGGCTGACCCTAAACAAACTTTGAATTACTGAAACTGCCAATAAAGCTACAAAATAAATTTATTTTACTTATTGGGATTGTACAGATATAGTCTAGAACATTTTTCTGACATAGTGTGCCTATCTGTATTAGTTCTTTGCTCTACTTACAGCCTGAAAACATTGTGCAAGGACAGAGCTGATTGCTCAGTTACCATCTAGTGAGTTGTATATTTAGCACCTGACCATCAAGATATTCTTGATCTTTCTTCAAGGTTGGGCACCGAGATGCCAGAAAGAAGAACATACACCAGCACTCAGGCTCCAGCAGCAGCTAAGTTAAACTTAGCTCACAGTTTCCTCAGCAAAATTTATCCCAGTTTTCAGACATCCCAATGAAAACTGCTTCAATAAATCAATGGGCTCAACTGAAAAAAATCATCATCTCAAGGCACGAAGTAATCAAACTGAACAAGGAGGTTATCATGTGGACAGCCTTCTTTTTCATGTTTGAGCAACACTCTAGAATTGCAATTCACAATGTTCTATTGAACTGTATATAACAGTTTCATATTTTGATTATTTTATTTGTATGCTTGTTTGCTCTTACATGTGGGCAACACTAGGAAGCTTGCAAAATTATAAAGGTAAGACTGAAAATAGGAATGATTAATCTCTACCTTACAAGGATAAAATTACTAAAGTAAAGTCACTAAAAATATGATCCTCATCTGAGCTGTGCTTGCTACACGTTCCAAGATTTTCTGTAAAATTTCCGCAAAAGAAAATAATTCTGGAGATCCAAAGTACTAGATTCCTTTGGCAGCTTTTTTGCCAATGCCAGAATACAATCCCACATGAATCAGAATGTTAACTGGACATATCTATAGTCCTAATTTTAAAGAAATTCCCCCATGTCTTTTTTCAGAAGGGAAGTGAAAACTGTGAGTTGTTTTGTAAATTGCCCATTTATTTGCCAGTGACAGAAGGAACAAACCACCGACTCTCTGGCCCTCTTACACAGCATGTGCAAAGAACTGGGAAAAACAGAACTGCTAAGCAATCACAAATGGAACAGCCTTATTAACTGGAGCTGTTACAGTTTGGATAAATGACTGTGCAAATACAGGCCAGATCTGCACTCCTCTGAATGCCAGCACTTCTGTCTGAACAGTCACATCAGTGTTGCCACAGAGAAATAACACCTACACAGCCCATCCAAACCAAAGGCAGTATCTTCTTCCCAGTTACTTGTTCCTCAGTAGGGGCTCTCAGAAAGCCACACTCATCACTAGTTTATTTCTGAACTCAGAACCCCTTCAGCTGAGCAGGGAGTGAGATGAGATGTCAAAAGCATTATCCCAGGAGAAAGCATATCCATACTTTGGGCTGCAATGTCTGTACTTTACTTGATAATTTTCCCAATATCATCATTGGTGAGGAGCCCCTCAGTACCTGAGGAGGCCAGCCTTGTTGGGTAGCAGTCATTCTTTTAAGTTTCCATCCGTGGTGGTTACACCTTCAGTTTAAAATCACTGCAAATAAATTGTGCAGACAGCTTACTAAAGTACCTGACAAATCTAATGAAACCATACTGCAGAAATTTATGAAAAATGAGGGGCCTATTTACAAGGAAAACAATGTTTCTGAAACTGATCTGAGGCTGAACAGCTGATGAAACAGTTTGGAAGATCAGATTGTGATTAGAAGAAAGGATAAGAGACCAGGAGAAAGACTTGCAGAAAATTAGCCCTTGACAGAACTATCTGAATTTTCCAGTAAAGGAAATTGCCCAGGCTGGAATGAAACCCATGGGTCAAAAGCAAATCACACTGAGTGAGTCACTGAGGAAAACAGACAGCTAAATCTATCAGTAAGCTACTTTCCAGAAAGCAAATAGGATTCCTTGCACAAGATGGCCTAGCCAATGTAGTCTCAGTGCTCAGTTTTTCATAATAAGTGGTGACCCCAATGGTGCTTCAGGGAACTACTCCAAGGCCATATTTCTGAAACATCATTTAAAATATGTGTTTAATACTGCCACTAGTGCTAGAAAAATGGGACAGAGGATTTTGTCCCTCCAAACGACACGCACAAGTTTCTGGGAACAAGCCTGCAGGCTCTTTTTCAGAGCACTGAGCAGGTAGAGCTCCCATACTTTCAAGTTCCTCAGCCCTGAGTGACCTATGGATAAACCTACAAGCTTGTGTATTTCATCCTGTTTCAAACAAAAACAAAGTCTGAAGCAGAACTGATCCACCACTCATCAGAATAGGATTATTTGCCAATTCCCAGTCATCCTTGCCGATATTTTTACCAGGGAGCAGAAAATCAAGTTATTGAAGGCCTTGGAAAGGCTCAGGTATAGGTCTTTAAATCTAAATACAAGTCTTCTATCACACATAGAATGGGATAATCTAACAGAACATCATTAAATAAACATAATTTCCCACCATCTGGATCGTGTTTTCCAGCCTAAATCACCAAATATGCTACTTTATGAGGTTGCTCACCTCATCTCAAGATGCAAAATGTTTCCGCTGCGGATATAAGCCAACTTGTCAGTGGAATATTTTTTGCAACCACTATTAAAGTCGCAATCCATACGAATATGAATTTTGGCCAAAGATAAATACAGAAATAATTTAGGTCAATTTTTCCTGGCCTTGTCTGTGCATCCAGTGTATTGGACTTAAAGTGTGAAGAGACTTCCATAAGACGAGAAACACTAAACTTGAACTGCGACCCTTTTCGCTAGTCTGGAGCTGAGAAGCTTTTGAAAAGGGCTGCGTATTTCAGCGATTCCATCGCTGTGTTTGCCCCGGCCCTCCCGGCCCCTCACGGCAGGGGTTTCTCCCCAGGCCCGGCGGTGGGGCCGGCGCCCTGTCCCTGGTGCTGACCGGGCGCGGCCCCTCGGCACAGCCGCGCCGCTGCCCGGGACCTTCCCAGCCCGGGGAATTCTCGCTCCTGGGCAAATCCCGGGTGGCTGCCATGCCACGGGGCACCGCACGCGTTTCCAGCGGTTCAACGATTGGGAACACGCTTTTCTTTTCTTCTATTTTTTTATATTTTTTTACAAACTCACTTTCTGTCATCGCACTGAGAAAACAGCTGACTTTCTGCAGGCTGCTTTGGGGAGCATAACATAAAAAGCCAAAAAAGCAAACCAAACAGAACTGCTGAATAGAGGGATGTATGGAGCGGGCTGCCTGGTCCTTGACAGCACTCAGCAGGACCATGTGAAGGCACCACAAGGCTCAATCTCTTAAATCATCTCAGCATCAGTATCCTGGTGGGCAATTAAATTGTTCGTTCTGCATTTTTTGTCTTCCAAACCCTTTGTCTTCTCTCGGGACGCCGTTTTAACTTTTCCACTTAACTAAAACAACCACTGCTGATCAGCACCAGTGAATCAGTGGAGCAAAACAACCTCGCTTCCACTTTTCCTAGGGGTCAGTGACTGAAACCACCGTTCTCGTGCTCCGGCGGCGAACGAAGGGGCTGAAGGCAGCAGGCGGTGAGCGAAGGGGCCGAAGGCTGCGGGCTCCAAGCCCGCAATTCATTAACGCACAAGGCTCAAGAGCTTTTGCTGAACTTGGGCAGGACAGCAGCCCCTCCCGGCCGCCCTCGCCGCCTTCCAGAGCGTTCCTGGTCCCACCCGCGGGCGCAGCCCCCCCGCTCCCGCCGCCATTTCATCCCATGCATCCTTCCCTGAGGGCTCAGACGCGGAACGCCCGCCCCCCGGGATACCTGCTGCCCCGGCGCTCGGCCGAACCGCTCCCCACAGCTCTGTGTAACCTTCCCGCTCTGCCACCGCGGCCCCGAAGTGATCTCGGCCCAAACTCGGATATTTACACACCGCCGGCAGCGGCTTCTCGCGCATCGGTCCCTGCGCCACCGCTTGAGGCAAATCCCCTCCCGCGGCGCCTCGCCCGCGCAGCGCCCCCTCGCGGCGGGACGGGGAGCGGCCGCCTCCCTCAGCGCGGCACTCCCGGCGGCCCGGGCTCTGTAAAGGCTCCACCTGCGGGGCAGCGNGACTACAGCGTGTCTGTAGTGGATAATTAAACCCCGGAGAGCCCTCACTGCGAAGGCAGAAATGAGTAGGCGATGCTGAAGTGTAACTTTTGGGAGGCTGCTTAGTTATCTTGCGCCCTTGTGGGTATAGGCGCACCGCTACATCAGCGTGTGGTGATCCCTGAGGAATCTGCGATGGCCAAATTACACTGGCGGCACAGGATCCTTCTCGTAGCGTTGTACGCTCCCCGCGCTGTGCCAGCCCTCGGGCCGTCAGGGGGCAAAGCCTGCGCTCTAAGAGGTCCTGTGACCCCGATGTCAGAGCTCAGCCCCTGGTCAGCGTGGAGCTGACTGTGATGTCTTTGGATTTGTTTGGATTTTTTTCGTTCGTTGTTTTCTCTTTCCTGAGGCCAAATAGTCAATTAAGTTCCCCTGCAGCAAAGCACAGATTACACTAGTCACAGGATTGCTGTAAACTTTCCTGGTTTCAGCCCGGAGTTGGAGAATAACAATGAAAACTGAACAGCAACACATTTTGCAGACTTTTTTTTCTGCCTCAAGTACATGTATTAGAAACTGAGTCCTGTGTTTTAATCCAGTTTGCTGCTGACTCATTTTCTCACCTAAAGCAGGTAACCTAAGTGCTGTGATTATGTTTATAAACGGGACATGGTTAAAACAAAAGGTATTTAGATGTTCTTTACCTTAAAAGGAGAAATTTTATTATCGTGGGAAGGTAAGTGCCACAGAAGTCTTAAGTATTATATAGTGTAGTGAGTGTCTTTAAAAACAATGACTGAAAAGCTGGTAAGATGAGAACTTACTAACATACACTTAAATTTTCACAGTTTGGAGAGGTATCTTCCCCTTCCCTTTCATGGTGAATCTGTCTCTCCACAGGCTTCCAGTTTAATACAGTTACCAAAAAATCTTCATATCTTTAAAAGTTTAATTCTGAATAAACTGTGTTGTATACCAAATCTTTTATGGTGATGGAAAGAGGTTGGTGCAGGGAAAAAAAGGCCATGCAGTAGAGGAAAAAAGTGTGAAATGCAGGTTTTGGTTTTTTTTGTAGAGATGGAAATAGTCATGGTGAAGGATCCAGAGGGAGGGGTAAATAGCAAATTAGGTTAATTGGTAAAGAGATACTGGCAGCAGCAAACAGCCAAACAGGAAACATTTGAGCTGCATTTCTGAAGGCATTATATTATAGAGAATGAAGATAATATCCTATCATTATATTGCTCTAGCATATCTCCCCAGCATTATCAGCTTTTTTTGGAACCCACAAAGCACAGTCTTAGTAAGGTATTGACAAAGCAGAATGTGGTGAAGCCACAAGTGCAATAGAAAATTTAGTGGCTTGAGAAAGATTAAGACTTAGGACAACTTGACAAAGGTGCTAAAAGGAACTCAAAAATCCTAAGGTTTATGAGAATGGAAGAATTTTAAATGATTAGGTGAAACAAAGCTGTACATGGAAGTACAAGTAAGATCAGCTCAACTTTGAGTTCAGCAGTGAAGGAAAGGAGATCACAATGAGCTCTTTTGCAGTCTTACTTTGGAACCAATATTGAACTTGTGGGGAAAAATATCTTTGCTCTGGATAATTAATTTTGTATTCCGTTTGCCACTGACAAGGTAGCAATTCAGAGCTAAATTTTTTTCTATCTCTAATGTGTCAATTTCAAATTCCTTAGCACTGCTTAGCTAGTATATAGTCAATGTGTACTGTTTCATCCTGTAGATGACAATGAAGATCAGTCTCCAAATACAGCTGTTGATTTCATGTGAAATGTACTTAACATTGAGTTGATTCAGAACTTTGGAAAACTCTAGGATTGCATCTATTGAACAACTGGTTCAAAGCTTGGGCTTTCTTCATGCATGTGTTTAGTGAGTAGTTTCTTCAAAGGCTCCATTCACCTTGCTTTCCCACTGTTCTGAAGGATTGTAGATAATTGTACTGGGGACAGTGCAGGAATCCATGGGACAAAAAGGGCATGTTTGTCATAAAGCTGAATGCTGCCTTCTCGTACTGCCACTCCCTCACGGGAGGGAGACTGAAAGACAATCTCTTTGCCTGGGTTTTTTTTGTTGGTTGATTTTTGTTTGGGTTTGGTTTTCGGGGTTTTTTTTGTTTGTTTGATTGGATTTTTTTCCCTAAGGGAAAGTCTATCCAGCTTGTTTAACATCTTTCTATTAAAGAAGAGATGATAGGTTATTCATGCGTGGCAAAAATCTTTCACTTGCCTAAACATAAAACATTCAAACCATACAAGACCTTGTATGCATCTTTTTATTTGCCAGAGATTCATAGTCTGTTCCAGCTCAGAAGTCGAGCTCTCAAGCAATCCACTTCTGAAATCCTTGATGATCCAAATGATACAATATTGCTGCAGAAACAGTAACTCAAGTCTCCTCTGTACATACATCTACCACAGGAGCTAAAATATAACCCTGGACAAATGTGGCCAGCTTTGTGAAGTAGTAGCAACTTTAACAATTGGAATTTCCATTACTTGTTTCCTTCCACCTTAATTTAGCATTGACACTAGTGGCTTTTATTTCATTCACTTAGTGTCTGTGCACTCCCGAGCACGCAGTTGTGGCTCTCCCAAAGTCAGTTCACTGTAATACGCACAGCATGCTCTCCTAGCACGTGTGAATTGTTTCCGCTGGTGTAACATCTCTGCAGGGCTTGTGGAAGGACAGCTCTGCTCGGGCTCAGAGGCATTTGCTGGAGGTGGTGGCACTCTCCTCTGCCTGATACCCATCCAGCTTCCTCGCAACTGTTCCCATCAGTCAGCTGGGAATAGCTTGAGGCAGGAGGGGGGGTGCCTAGGGAGCTCTGGACAATCCTCTGATTTGATACGTGTAGAGAAAATGTCACCCTGCTCCTGGAATATGTTTTTTGTTTAAATGTCACCCCTTACATCAGTGACCTCATCTGACTCAGCATAGCTTCTCTCTGAAGGGAGGGAGCTTTAAACAAGTCATAGATTTTGATGTAGCTAGAGAGTGTAGAGAAGAAGGCACGCCATGAGAAACAAAATCTGAGCAAACAAAATTATTTTTGAAATAGACTAGCAGGCAATTATGTAAAGCAACTTAAAACCTAATCTAAACATCACAAGCCTCTAAAAAACAAGGAAATTGCCAGTTCTGTAAACACAGTTTATTTCAGCCTCTGGTTTCCCAGAAGGTTTTGCTGAAGTTTGTGCTGGTAGCTGTGGTGGCACTGTACCTGCTGCACTGATGTCTCACCTTTGAAAACAGGGCAGGGCTGAAACAGCCATCTGGCTGGATCACCAGCTTTGTTTTATAGAGGCTGATTGCACTGAAAGTCTGTAGAAGGTGAGACCTGTGCTGAGGGTGTCCCTAACAAATGGACCTGTGACTACAGCATGAGCTTCTGTAGCGCTTTAACTTCATTATTAGGAGCAGAGCTTTCTTCAGGCAGGCAGAGGGGATACAGACACAAGAGAGACTTGGAGAGAGAAAACTCTGGAATATTCTTGCTCTGAATTGCACCTGGTAGGGAAAGTGCAGATGCATGAAAGAGCTGTGGTCCTGATGTGTTGAAGGGAAATGTTGGCCAGGACGCTGGCATATCCTCTACACTTTCCTTTTAGAAATGCCAAGCTATGCTGAACATTCATGCAGACACGGACAGAAACCAAAGGAGTAGGAACAAGTGACCTCAGTTTAACATTTCATTCAAATGACAGAACCCTGAATGCGATGCCCGCTCTCGTTTCTTAGCTTGCCACTCATCCTGAAGGATCTCTCAGATCCTTTCAGATGTCCTGATAAGAAAATAGCATGCTATAGATGTGAAAGTAGGACAGAAGCACATAGTCTTTGATTAAGCAGCATCTCTGTTTCTCAGTGCTTAGCTCTGTTCAGTTTGTTGTGTGGTTTTATTCTATTCTGGGTTTTGTTTCCCCTCCTTTTCTGTTATTTAAGCAAATGACTGAAGATTTAGGTATGGGAAGGTAACATGCATAGAATTTTAAGTCCATAAGACTGTGGTCTTTCTTCTAATACTTATGTGATAATGTCTTTAGTAGTGAAGCTATGACTTGTTATGTTTATCTTACTCCTGCTTTATTCTGTTCTCCTGAACTCTTGAAATAGAGCCAAGAAAGGGCACTAAAAACAGCAGTGAATTCCTAGTAAAAGGAAAAGTACGAGGAGAATATACCTTCAAACTTTTGTGTGTGTGTGTGTGTGTGTGTGGCTTTCAAAAAAAAAATCAGTACTAGATAAACTGGCAAGCTAGGAAACTCTGCCATTTTAAGTCCAACAAGTCAGTTTTGCCTCTCCTCAAAGTAATCATCCAAACATCAGTGGTTCTGGACTCACAGAGGACAGGTTATAAATACTCTTAATGTAAATGTACCTTTGAGGTATTTGTGAGACATCAAAACCCTGCTTTATTCTCAAGCTCTATCTTGCTATTTGCTTTCATTTTGGTTTGGGCCAGTTCTACTGGCTTAGTGCAACTTTTATTTAAATCTGTGTGAATTGCTGTGGTTTAATGTGGACTTCTGGCTAAAACAGAGGGTTATATGGTTTAGTCTAGTGCCTATGCAGAGATTAGTTATTCCCTTGTGCAAATGGCTTTTCTGGCACTGAGAATGCTAGATGCAAACTTTTGCTTTATGGTTTTGAAAAATTATTGACCTTCTCCTTAGACAAAGACTGAGTTCCTGGTAGTGTTTGCTCTCTGCTGTTTTGTAATCAGATATTTGTCATGTTTTAAGGTAGGTGTATTCTCAGGGTGATCAATGTTCAAGCTGAGCTGCCTCACTCCAGGGCATTGTGTGGGTTTGCTTGTCTTTTTGATTATCAAAGTAGAACCCATGTTTGGGGAACATTTCCCCCCCCTTTTTTAATATAAAGGTAATTTCTTTCTAACCAGAGGATAAAGGAGGATAAATGCTGCAAAGATACAGAAGAGGGGTTCTGGAGGTCCTGTACAAATTAATGACTTGAAAGGGGTGAGCATTATTTAATGTTTGTAGCTTTACCCTGAGGGCAGGGGTATTGTTTTTATATCTGTAGTTCTGCCAGCAGCTTCTTCCCTACCCTCATGCCCTCTGTATTTTAGCAATTTCCAATCTAGGGCAGAAATGCTATCCAGCATTACTGAACAAGTGTTATAGTTTTATGGAACTCCTAAGAACTGGAATGAAAATGATGAAAAAATCAAGGAATTAATTAAGGAAGCAATTAGCTAACTGTTTGTATTCTTAGACTTTCATTCAAGCATTACATCTTTAGAAGACTTGTATTGAAATCATGAAACAGGTATGTAGTGAAACTGTGCTTTTATGACAGAAATTAAATGCTGATTAGAAGTATCCCATGATCTTTCTGCATTCAGAAAAAGTAAATGTTAACTTTTCCCAGGGAAAGCAAGGGCTGTGGAACCCAGAGCCAGACATGAAGTTGGGTTTGTGTTTTTTTTTGGTGATGCTAAATACATGTAGTATTTTTTTTCAGTTTAACAAGGCATTGCAAAAGAACGTTAATGTTTTCTTGGTGTCTTTTCTGCTACATGTGGAAAGATCTATATAGAAAGAACTTGTATTATATGTCACAGTGCAAGATACCTATGTGCTGAAGCAGAATTTAAAAATGGCTTTGTAGTTGTTAACAGGTTAGTGAAGAGACTTGGTGTTTGGGATATTAGAATGGGATTTTGTTTGCTTGTTTTATTAAAACACGTGTTTTGTCCATAAAGTAACTGAGCAGCATGAGGGGCTTGAGGAGCCTAGAAAGATCTGTCCCCTTCCCTGAGGACTATATTAGACCTCTGAGTCATGAAGTCTTTGCATAGTAGGTGTCTGGTTACAAACCTTTTATGGGCCCTACTCAGCTGGGATATCAGCATCTGCATTATAGCTCCCATCTATTCTTAGGTGGTATCAGAGCACGGCTGAACAGGCAAGGCAGAGAGAGAATTGCTTTCATTTATGTAAAACCCGTCCCTGTTCTCAGTCTGTTTTTTCACGCTTTTTTCTGTCTGCCCCATCCTTCTGTCCTGCAGTGCCCTGTTGCTGCCTGTGAAAGTGGTACAGCATGGCTTACAGTGTGACTCTGAATGGACCTGGACCCTGGGGCTTCCGACTGCAAGGGGGCAAGGACTTCAACATGCCCTTGACCATCTCCAGAGTAAGTGTGCAAAAAAACCTTGTTGAGCTTGTTTGGGTTGGAAAATAGC
Organism: Peucedramus taeniatus; assembly: GCA_013400575.1. Classification (NCBI taxonomy): domain Eukaryota; kingdom Metazoa; phylum Chordata; class Aves; order Passeriformes; family Fringillidae; genus Peucedramus; species Peucedramus taeniatus. The sequence continues at coordinate 26,959 of WBNO01017437.1, forward strand.
ATCATATGTGCACTTTGACCTGGCCTAGAATTGAGGATCTTTGCACCTAGGTGTGAATAAAGAAAATATAATGTGAACTAGAAATGTACCAGTTTGAAGTGCAACCTGGCATTGATAATGCCTCAGGAAGACCATTCTGGTTAGTATATTTGTATGGATGGTGATACTGTCTCTTTCGAGTAAGTTTCCAGTTCTGTTCTGTACAGTGTTGTCTCTTTTTCTGCTGATCGGGGCCTCATTGGTGCAATTTGGGGGGAAGGGAGTAGAACGACTCTGAATGGGAATATAGAATTATATTTCTAGAAAATAAACATGTAACTGCTTGTAAGTATATGAAGTCAGGTGTTAAAACTGAACAAAGACAGGGATGTGTCCCCTCTTGTGATGGGGTGCAATACTTGGATAAAAATCAGACATGTCAAACAGAACACTCAGTAGTACTTAAAATACTGTCTTAAATTATGCAGAAGCCTTCCATTTGCAGCTGACAAACAGCATGGATTTAATAATTAATTACCTGGTGTATCTGTCAGTTACAGCCATATATCTCCTAGCTGCCCTTTTCTTTTACCCTTTGACCATTATTTTAAAGTGTTGCAGTTCAGTACTCCTATTATCTGGATTAACTCAGTTTCTTAAATATTTTTTAACACTGAACGGTTTTTTCAGAAAATTTGTGTTTCCCTTACCTACTTTTCTCTTGTGAGATAGTTCTGTGTGTTTTCTGGAAGCTCCCTTCTTTTTTTCTTGTTTCTGACAGTTTCAAATCTACTCCAGAATGTTCATATCTTTCTAGAGAGGTCTTGGTTCCTCCACAAATCACCTGCAGAAGGCTTATTTTGCAGTACAGTGACAAGAGAGGTTACTTACATAACCGTATGTAAGAGAAATACCAGAATTATTTAATCAGACAAACAAGTAGAATGCAAATAAGAGGTCTGCTCCACTGCAAAAATAATGATAAAAAAGCCACCTACACAGCTTTTAAAACTATGTGGGTTTTTTTTTTCATAATGAAAAAATACAGTCTGTTAAGTTGTAGGTACAAAATATTTATCTCTGCAACAAATGTGATTCAAAGTCAGTTGGTGAGCTTCTGAAACCTTAGCTATGCTATTTCATATTCATCCTGTGAAACTGTATCATCTGATCTCCCTTGTTCTTATGCACATTATCTCTTTCTTGGAAGTCAGAGCCACGTTTACCTTAATACTATAATGATGAGACGTACTTTTCATAACTCCTTTTGCAGCATAGTAATTGCAAAGAAGGCTGTTCTGGCAGTATTATCAAAACCAAACAAGCAAAAGACAACCTAAAATATCCCCTGTCTACAAAATTAAACTCCCTTCATAAACTCAGATTAATTTTGCTCCTGCAAATAGTGTTGGTATTTCTTTCCTCATCCCACCCAAGGTAAGTACAGAGAGGTGTCACCATATTTTTGTAAGCATTTTCCTGACACTTTTCAGCCTGCATTGTATGGTGTTGATTATTTTAAGTCATTCAGTCATACCTAAGAGTCTGTCAGCCATGGGCCAGGGCTGTAGCACTTGCAGTGTATATGACACAATCAGTAATGAAAAGCCATTTGTTTCCCAGAGAGCTCATTGTCTCAGATTGTAATCTGTGAAAGTGTAAACACTATGCCCAAAGGCTGTATGATTCTCATGAGGCTTTTGAGTGCATAGGAGGAGCAGAAGTGAAACTGCAACAGCTGAATTCCCAGAGGTGTGGAGGAATTAGCTCTTCACAGAGCTGACTGCATTTTCAGCCATAGCAGTGTCAGAAAGCACTTTTGAAGGTTTTTAAACTCTTCTCAGTGAGGCCCAGCTTTTAGCTGGAACTACAGCTTTGGGATGAGATGGGATTTTAGAGCCTGCTTTATGAGGGCAGAAGCAGACACACCGGCATTAACATAGCCTCTTTCAGGGGGAGCTGGGATCATTATGCCTGCTGGTTGTGATGTTTTTAATTGAAACACAATGTAATACATGACTTTTGATTTTTTTCTTCATCATCTACCACATAAATATATCTCCAAACAGATCAGAAATTTCAGTCATAAGTGAGTTGACCTATGAACTCAGCCGTAGTTGCAGTCTTATTAAGGTGGGAAAAGGGAAGCAGTACTTACATTTTTAAGATATTCCTGGTGGGGAGGAGGTGAGAGAAGATAACTGTGAGGAAGACTTCCTTCTTGGAAAGGACATGCAGCTCTAAATGTTGCTAGTGGATGCTGTACACCTATTTATGGACTGTTTTTGATCCACAGCTGCCCTGAGATGAGGTTAGACTTTCTATGTGCAAATGAGTCCTAAACTCCAAATACTTCAACTTTGAGTATTATAATTGCTTTTAATATCAGATGTGTCATTGTGTCATGGCCCTTTTGGCTACATGTGCACAGTGTCCTTCTAAGCCTGCTAAGACTGGGCTTGCATGCAAACATGTTCATTGTGCTCTGGCTGGCCCCATATAATTCCACTGTCTGTGGGTGGGCCACAGAGAACAGAAAGATTGCTTCTTTTTAATCTTTTTTCATGAAGGCTCTGTGCTCTTCTGTCATGCTACAAGAGCACTGTCTCTAAGCTCCTGAGAGACAATGGAAAGAGTCTGACATAGCAGGGTTGTTCATCCCATCTGTAGTATTAGACCAAGATGTTTCCAAGCACCCTCCCAAAAGAAGACACCAGTATTGTGCCATTATGAAGCTAGCCCATGCATAGACATAATGTGGGTACCTGTTGACCTGCACTCTGTCAGCCAGCCCTATACAGTTCCCACCAACCTCACAATTTACCTGGAGAGCAGGGGAGAAATCCTTTGAAACCTGCTGAGGAAAACACAATGCAGAATTGTGGGATAGCTAATGCTTCTGTTCAGGAAAAATGCTCTAAACACAGTGGATGAGAAAGGGAATTATGCAGAGATGTTTGGCATAACAGTTCACTTCCAAAGAAATCTTTAAATTTATGTCTGAGACACTATTGTCTTCCGTTCAGGTAGGGCCAGGTGATCAGCTCATTGCTGAATAGTCAACAGCATAATGCACAGGAGTCACAGTCAGTCAGCTGGGTGACAGGTGAAGATGTGTTCCCCTGAAATGGATTATTCTTCTTATCTGTTCTTTATCTAAAAATAAATGCCTGACTAACATAGGGGGTGGAAACAAGAAAACAGGAGACAAAAAGAAGTAGGGAAGAGTTAAGGTCACTCTGCAGCTTTCACGCTCCTTTAACTATAGCATCGGGAAATCATCTGTAAACTATTTTTCCAGTCCCCACCCTGCAGACCATCCTACCCACTAGAGAAATTCTGTCATGAGATGTCAAATTCTGTCATGAGATGTCATGAGCAGGTAGCAGACATAGGAAAACAGTATTGACAGACTTAATAAAGCTAAACATCTGTCAGCCCTGCTGAAATGAATGAGACTTGCAGGTTGTTGGCAGTGCTAAGTGCTGTCACCAGTGGCACGATCATATACATAGATCTGGTCTTTCCAAATTGACGTGGGCAGCAAAGCTGTTTATTTTCTCTTACTGCTTGAACTGTCTGGAAGGAAACAGAATTCATTAATTTTATAGGCCTAATCCTCTGTAAGAAGGCTTTTGGACATAGTTAATTATCTAAGTGCTTGGTTGCCATGTTACCTAAGATGGTACAATTGTACATGGTTGGATGCAATAACAGAACGTCTTCATATAATTCTGAATCTCTATTTCTGAGCAGTAAACTTTTCTAGTAAGGCTGGCTTGCAGGTGAGCCTGCTTTCAGTGAGCTGAAATGTGTGAAGGAGCAATCGTTATCTGAGGTAGTGGAAATATCTAAATCACTGTGGTAACTCATGACTGATATATTCACTCTGCGGTCATCTATACAGTTTTGTATTTCCTAATAGAGAGGTTTTTTAGCTGCTTGGGCTCCAAATCAAAAGCCGGAGCCTGAAACAGGAGACAGTGTTTAAACAAAACAAACACATCCAAGAAACACTTTACTTTGTTTAATTAAGTGATGAAAAGGTTGAAATCTAGTGATGATGTAAGTCCAGGGAGGGAAAATAGCAAGCTGCTACAAAAATAATTAAATTAGTTGATCTGTATACTGACTCTGCTACAAGCAGCCTGAAACAGCTTTTTGAGCCTGGGGGAAAACCCTGGTCTAGCGTTTTGCACTCTGTCTCTGCAGGAGCAGGGCGGTTTTTTTCTCATAGTTGTTAGGCTCTTTTCTTTTATCAGCATCTCTTGCTGATTGCTTCCTGTCCCTCCTCCACTCCCTAGCATACATATGCCAACCCCTGGCTGTCACTGCCTCTGCTTTAGAGGAGCTATGTGAGAGTATTCATTTCCTGTGGGCTGTTGTGTATCAGTGCCTTACAACAGGCAACTGAGGAAGGAAGGCAGTCCCTCTTCACTTCTTCTATTCTGAATGCAGGGAAGCCTCAGATGATCTGGGTCAGGCTCTGTGCATTCTGCAGCTGTCCTTTGAATGACCATGTGGTGCTGTACATAAACTATAATCAGAAAAATGCAGTTTACCTGTATTGAGTGAACTGAAATAATTCAGCAAGTTCTCTTGAAGTGCTGGTATCACATCACCTGTTAAGCATCCACCTTTGGTGAATCAGACTGCTGAGTAGCTGTCCTAAAGCTGCAACTGCAGCTTTGAGAGGATTGTTTTTAATCTCTAGATAAGAAGTCCTTCATGATACCAAAATCTATAGATTAGTATTTATAATAGTTGATATTCTACTGAACTAACAGATAAGTCTGTTGTCCCGTGGAAGTCTAGGAGTCTTCGTCTTTAACCATTACTCAGTAGAGAGGTTTCATTTTTCCTCTAAGGTTCAAATGACTGAGTCAACCTCTGAGAAGGAAGTGAGCCATTTAATATAATGACTGTCTTATGCCTAGACAAACTGTAGTAATTTCTTATGCCTTAGCAGTTTCACATTCTTCCAGCCTTCTTACAGTTTAACTCAAAATAGTTCCTTGTGAGAGGAAGATTAGATGCTTCCAGGCCAGATTTTCAGGACACTCCAAAACTTTACTATCTTTTTTCTTTTTTTTTTTTTTTNTTTTTTTTTTTTCTGATAGAACAACTATTCTGTGGGCATCAGCATTTCTTGGTGATAATCTGTTTAATTTGTTGATTACTTCTTGAGTAACAGTCACCTAATCTGAAGTTACAGCATTCTGAATTTTATTACCTGCAATTATTTCTTATGTGTACAAACAATGTCAGTATCCTAGGAGAGTGCTAGTTATCTGAGGTGGTGTGTTTGCTTTCAAACCAATTTGCAAGCCAGTTCTGGTATATTTACAGCTACATCAGAAATGATTGTGTTTCTGTGAGCCTGAGCCCTGCAAGTAACTCCTCAGTATCCTGATTTGGTATTGTTTATTTGAGATGTTCCAGTAGACAGCATCTGTACTATAAATGGCAGTTCAGTGTACACGGCATTTGTATGATAAGGTTGCATGTCTCCTCAAACACAAGTGTCATGTCTGTGTCAGACAAGGAGAGAGAGAGCAAGTTTTATAGTTGCATTCCATTTAAATAATCCTTGTTGGACCAGAGAAATGGGTCCTGGCGCCTGGGGATCAAAAAATCCCAGTATATCGCGGAGGCAGCTCAGGTCTCTGCTCTGAGTAAAACAGAGTTTTAAACACGGCTCTGCAGGTGCTCTAAGAGGTAAGGCGTTAGTTATTCTGAGATGGACAACATTTTCTGTCTTGACCAAAAATACTGTATCAGGTCTGAGGAGTAATCCCAATGGATGTTTCACCAGAAGCATTAACACTTTAAGAGAAGGCTTGATTTCAGCAAGCATCCAATTTTGTATCCAAAGCAGTTCCAGCACAAGATGGGTTATTTTTCCCTTCTGGGTAAACAGTCATGATTAAACTAAGCTTTTGTTTTCTTTCATTGCAGAAAATATTCTGAAAAATCCATGAAGTTTGTTGTTGCAACTTTAAACTCAGGTTTATTTGTTGAAGAGTGCTTTTATTACAATTTTATTTAAACTGTAGCATGATAACGCAATGGGATTTGAATGCACGTATTGTACTTGACAAAATAACTTTCAGGAACAGCATGTAGCTAGCTGCAGCTCTTGGTCAAATGATTTCTCCTTTAAATCAAGTAGATACTCAGAACACAAAGGCAGCCACTCTTATCTGTTTGTGTGATTAAAGTAATCACTAAATACTAAGTCCACTGCTGAAGGTCAGGGGTATATAAGGAGTATTATGTGCTCTGCACAGATACTGTGCAGAAATTGTCTACTTAAGGCTATGTTCTTCAATTCTATCTGTTTTGAATTTCAGGAGAAACAAATCACCCTGGTAGAATATAGGCCAGATAAATGTGAGTAATGGCCTGTAATAGCTGAGGTTCTGGTTTAAATGGTGTTAGAACATCAAACCTGGTGTTCTGACTGTTCAGACACAAAATACAAAACCCATGGTTTTGAAGCCCTTTCTTCATTTCACCTCTTAAGTGCTTTTTAATTCGGAGTGGGATTGTAGCTGAATCATCAATACTTATGTGGCATTATCTGTGAAATGAGCTCATTCTATGAAATAACTGGGCTGAATAACATCTATTCAACTGCCAGCTCAGTTAATAAAGTAACTTTGCAGCTTTCTTTCCTGCAAAAGAAAGGGCAATGCAGCTCTTCCCTTGAACAGGAGACATATAGTGTTAGCTGTGAAAAACATGGTCTCAAGACTGGTGAAAAACTGAGTTCACAACTGGGGATACCAGTAGCTCTTGTGGTTTTATGGAGGAGGGAGGGAAAGGGTTTTCTTTACAAAAGGAAACAGATCCACAGCTCAAATTAGTTCTATTCCTCTTTCGCTTGTTTTAAGATTTGACAGTGTGCCCTGGCAACTGGATAATGTGGTCAGGCACATCAGTCTTTGGCCTAGAGTTTACTTGTATGAGAATATAGTTGATGTAGTATTTCAGGAAGTCCTCCGATTTACATAATTATTATTGAAGTTAATAATTTTGCAGATCCTTTAGAATGAGTAAACATCAGGAGGTAACCATTAAATTATGAATTTAAAGCTGCTGAACTGTTAGTGCTTTATAATTAAAATGCACAATAAGCTTTTTTTCAGATAAAACATTTTATTAGTGTCTGATGTCTGAACTCTGTAAATGACTGTCTTAATAACACGGCAGATAACTCTGCCATTATCTCCATTCTGAATACATTATTGCAAAATATTCTCCAGCCAGTGGAACACCAGGAGAAATTAGCTCTGCAAATATGTTATCATTAACTTTCTATATTAACAACAGCAGTTCCCATCTTGTTGTCTAATTAGTAACATAAAGTGTATGTTATACTATAACTATCAAAAATGTGGGTATTTAAATACAAAATAACACCAACCTTGAGTAGCAATATGGAAGTATGAAAATGCAGTAGTGTTCATTATAATCTAGCTTTCACGGTGGGCTGGAGCTAGCTGAGAAGACAATCTCATGTAGCCAGTTTGTGTGTGACTAGAAGTTTCTGCATGTGGGTATCTGAGGTGCCATCATTTTAATGCATAATATAGTATTAAATAGTGTTCAGTGTAATATGAAATAGTGATCTTCTTTTCCATTGAGTTTTGTTGCAAGATTAGCCAAATTATCAATGTGCAGGTAGATTATTAGTCCCTGTTGAAAAATCTTGAGAAGGGGAGAGGAAGGAGGGAAATTTCTGCTACACATGGTAAAAATCAGTTGCAACTGCAAGTTTTGAGGATATAAATGAATTCAAAACCTGGTCTGGCAATGTCAGCA
>WBNO01017439.1:2149-30759 GCA_013400575.1 Peucedramus taeniatus
AATCACTATTATTGCAAAACTAGTAAAAAATTACTATAGTCAGTATCTTTCCCATACAATGATGCCTGTCAGACTAAAATGAATGTACCATTAAGCTTGCTTCCAAACACAGTTCTCCTGAAAATGTTTCTCAGTATTTAGAAATTAGTTTGAAACTATTTGCTTCCTGTAGCGTGATATTACTAGAATAATGGAAAACTGTACTTCTAATCACTGAGATCTACTTAATAAATGCCTCCCTTGGTCATTTTCTGGTAAGCAAAACTAAGAAGCCAAAGATTTATCTCCTATAAATTGTTAATAATTTGTGATACTGTTTTGTGTGTATGGTGTTCCACTATGGATAGGACATCATGGTTGGTGTTGCAAAAACATACAGTTAGAAACCAGCTACAGAAGAAAGGTGGGAAGGAAGGGAGGCACTGTAGAAGTCATTGCAGATTGCAAATGTCATCTTAGTTTACCCATATAATAAAATGTATTTCCTGGGTGATTTTCTTTATTTTCACGTTTGATACAGAGTACAGTAAATGAAATTAAGCTGGGTTGAGAGAGACTAAGTTAAAAGGAATAACAGAATGAGAGATACAAAACAACAGGAAGGAAGATAGGTGAGCGGAATGCTGAATTGGAACATGGAAGATCAGTAAATATGGTCACAGTAGGAGGAAGGGAAGTCTTGGATAGGCTGGGAGCAGAACACAGAAAAATACTTTTTAATAAACTAGGTGTTAACAAACAGACTTACAAAAGAATGATTCATTGCCTGAAGGCATGAGTAGTATCTTCAGACATTCAATGCTAAAAAGACAGTGAGAATTTTTGTAACTCACACCTTCCCATATTGTTTCACTTACCTTTCTCTGTGCCAAAGTAGCAGCTTTATGGGTCTTGTCCTTGTGCTGGGACCTCACTTTCTGAGTCCATATGATGGGTACATAAGGTTTGGTTGCACACCCATGCTTTCTATCTAGCCTAACAAACAGACATGGGAAGGTTGTTTCAAATTCTTTATTTCATCTGGCAGCTTTTATTGCAAATATGGACAAATCTGTTCAATATGCAGAAACTTAGACTGACAGTTCTCTAAAAGGTGCTACATATGACATGAGAATATTGTAAAATTTGTCTGCAAGAAGAAAGTTAGTAAACAGCATGATTGGAAGTTGCTGATCCAGATTCCTGTCCGATGTTAACTGCACAGGTGTTTTTAGGGCACAAAAAATATAATGGCATAAGCCTATTACATATCAAAGTAAAAGATCAAAATGATGAAGATTTTCTGAATTTTATCTAGTGTTCAATAGACTCAGTCACACAGTAAGTAGTTTTAAAATAGTGAAATGATTACTGAGAATAATTAATCTTTTGGCCAGTCATTTGTTTATTTTAATTTTTTTTCCATTCCCAGTTGATTGCATTATCTTAGCCTAGCTTCCTGCTGATTTATGTCCTGTGGCTGGCTGTGGTCTTCATTCAAAATTTTTCACATAGAGCATTTTTGTGTGATCATCTTCCCACATGGATACCCTGTCATGTAATACTGGGTGAGCTCATACAGAAAAGTGTAGATTGGACATAATCCAGTTCAACTCACTGTTCAGTGCAGGGCTAATTAATTTGCTGAAGGCTTTGTCCAGTCTTTTTCAGGTTTACAGTGTCTCTGAAGATGGAGATTCCATAACCTTCCAGGGCAACCTGTTCCAATGTTCTTCTGTCTTTATGGTGAAAAGAAATTTCTCACAATACCTAAGCAGAATATTTCTTGTTATTGAAGAGGGATTTCTGCCAGGTCTTCATCTTTGAAGTTCTTCAGACATTTGTGGGCTGATGCCAGACTGTTTCTCAACCTTCCCTTCACCAGACTAAGCTCCTCCACCCCTCTTTGCAGAAGAGCTATTGGCTGGTAAACATCTTGGTTGCCTGCCACTGATAATTTCCTATTTTTTTCACATGACTCATGAACTGAGTGGCCTAATACCTCACTGTAGCTGAGTAGATGGGAATAATAACCTTTCTTCAGTGGCCATATTCATCCCAGTTTCTATGCAATTTACCTTATGTATATAGAGAGGACAATATAGGCTTGTATTCAGCCTGTAGTCCATATAACCCCACTGCAACTTCCTTTTCAGCAGGGCCATTGCACAGCCAGTCACTACTCAATTATAGGTGTAAATCTTTACACTTCTCCTTACTTAATTCTGTAAGGAATCTGTTTGCTTGTTTCTCAAATCAGCAGAGGTCCCTCTGGATTGAAACTCTGTCATTCATTATTTCAGCTGTTCTCTATTTTTATACCACCTGGTAGTTTGCTCCTGATATTCTGTCACCATCCAGCTACTGACAGGGATATTCCATGATTTCCAGCCCAGTCACTGTTCCTAGTGTGGTTGACTGACTACCAGAAGCCAACCATCCATCAAGGACTTTTGAGTCCAGCAGTTCAACCAGTTTTCAGCTGTAGTAGTAGTCCATTTAGCCAGCCCCTGCTTCATTATTGTGCAAGTGTCAAATGCCTTGCTGAATTCAAAATATATTGCATCCACTGCTTTTCCTTCTTAAAAACAACTCAACCTATTGGTCCCACACTGTTGCCTTCTCCTTTCCTTCCCAAGCTTCACTGCTAAATTCAAGGAGCAGGTTTTGTTTGTGAAGACTGTTATCCAGATTCCAGAAATCAGCATTTTCTTTGAAACCTTCCACTAGGTTGTCTTACCACTCCATCAGCAGACTTGCATTCTTTCTTTGAAGCAAGGATATCTGTAAATATCTTTTTTTCCCCCTCAACACCCATCAGTAATCCTAGTTAGAGCTGATTTTTGTCTGTGATTTGTTCTTCTGCTTTTATGCTTTGCTGCCTGCCCACTTCGTCATCTCTTGAATGCTTCCATTTTGCCTTTTTGTCCATGCAGTAACATTCTACTTTGCCAAGTGGATCTTCTGCTGAAATTTCATGCCTGCATGGAAGTTATCTCATTCCTGAAGTTGTAACTGCAGAAGGGAATTCCTGAGATCTCCAGAGTTATCTTTTAAAGTAATTCAGATCTCTTGGACGCTTCTCTTTCATGGGTGCAATACCCTGAATCAAACACAGTCTCTTCTAAAATACAGTATCCTAACTGTTGCTCACCTGCCCAGTATTTCTCTGGATCCTGAACCTGGTCATCTGGTAGCTGCTGAAGTCCAGGCAATCCTCTGTGGCAATATTCACCACTAGTTCTTCCCTGCATGAGCATTAATGGTCATTTTGCCCACTTGAAAAGCAGAGGTGTTTTTATGTCATTATGCAAATTGGGGAGAAAATCAAACACAAGTTAAAAGTGGTTTATCTTAAAACGTCCATATGTGGACGTTTTTATACTTGTATGGTTATAGCATTCTTATGCTTATCTGTATAACATGCCAAGAAATTGTTGGATGCCAATTGCCAGTTGTTGGACATCCAACAGAGAAGGGAAATCAGAAAAAAGATGACATCCAAGAAGATCGATGAAATGACTGCAGTTTGTTTTTCAATCTCAGTGATTTGTTAATTGTGCTACTCTTGATTTTTATTAGGAAATATATGTGTAAACTTCAGGTTCAGAGAAAAGCATTGGTTGTGGTCTTTTTCTGTCTGTCTGAAATCTGAGGTGTGTTCGTACAGAACAAGAAACTAGAGCGCTTTGCACTGGATAGATCACGTAGGAATTCATTTTTTGCTCAAGTGTCAAGTCATGATACAAAGCAATACTAAGCTTTAAGATGTTTACTCTGAACAATATACAACATAGTGGACAATATTGCCTATAACTGCTTTGGACCATTTTTTATAGATATTTGGAACTTGGACCTTCGGAACAGTGGTGTTTACTGTGCTTGTATTTACGGTTACATTTAAGGTAAGGTATGCTGTATTTTATCCACTGAAATTTTCTTAAAACTTGTTTTTTAATTGTTGCTTATTTATACTGGTTTCTTTCTATCACCATGCATTGTTTTTTAACTTTAAATAGAGAGTTTGCTATCTGTGCCTTCTTAAGTGTGCTCAAACTTGAAAGATGTTTTTAACTACTTCTATGTACAATTCTTCCCTATTTTCAAAGGGTATAATTCTGTTTTATCTCCTGCTGGGAATTCCTGTTGCATCTAGATAGTAATAACATCATATAATATCTTTTTTTTCAGCTTGCAATAGATACACACTATTGGACGTGGATAAATCACTTCGTGATCTGGGGATCACTGGTATTCTACATTGTCTTTTCTCTGCTCTGGGGAGGAATTATTTGGTATGAACCCTAATATTAATTGTATTGCAAAAGTTGTTTCAGAAACATAAAATTGTTATATGTCACCTTTTTGTCACAGAAATATTTATCTTATATAATGCAGAACTCTATTTTAAACACATCATAATTGCTAGCTAGAGTACTCAGCTCTTCTATCAATGAATGTCTGTTAAAATCTTCTTAAAGAAGAATACAAGGAGAATTGTACCCAGTCTACCACTGGCTTTATCTCAGTAGTGTCAGTCAAAAGCAGCCCAAGGGTTGGTTCAAGGAGCTGATGTTGCCCTTCTGAGTCAAAATGTCACAGAATAGGTCATGTCTGTGCAGTAGGTGACTACCCACCCACCTGTTGGGCTTGTCTTAGAAGCTGGCTGTAGCAGTCAAAATTAGAGACAGGGAGCAGAACTCAATTTTGAAGTTATGTGAATGTCCAAGAGTCCTGTGTTTGAGCTCATTGTTTTGCCTCCTTACTTAGCAAAGTGGAGTTACTGTAGGTGTTTGATCACCTACTTATTCCTGTTCATAAGAAGATTTGTAGGAATTAGTATAACCCTTGTGCATAGCCAATTTAAGGTGTTGGGGGGTTTTGCTATTAAAAGTTCTGTGTACTTGAAACTGAAATTTCTGGAAAGGAAATCAAGTTCTTGAAAGGAACAAGTTCAGTTCCTTACTGTGCCTGATTGCCATCAGGAGCTGGAAATTTTGTTTCACACTTGTAGAGATCTCAGTTAAGAGGCCATCTTTTTAACTGCTGCTGGAGCCATTCTACTTTGTATACAAAATATTTTGAGGGACTAGAGAAGGAGGGAGCTAACTGTTGCTTGGTGAGTAAGATGCCATTTAATTTAGGGAAAGGATTTGTATTTAGCATGTCTTTTGGAAATGAGTAACTACCTCTTAACTCCTTGGATATTTAGCTGCCTCTTCTTTTTTCTAGTAAGAGCAGATCTCAGTTTCTTCAGCATCAGTTTGCAGAAGTGTCATTTTCCCAGATAATGTTTTCCAACCAGCCTTGTTGTGTATTAAAGACATGACTATGTGTATATAAAAATGTATTTCAGCTTAGTTACCTTTTTAGTATGCAAAAACTATCAAATTTTGAAAACTGTCAGGAAACTGCCCTACTGGTTTTACACTGCATTGTTACTGCAAACTGTCCCTTGATCTTGGCTCTCAGTGATTATGGCCTCTGGTTCCCAGTACCATACAGTGGAGGCATTTTAATGATCATCCACCTGCATGGGATACAGGGAGATCGGGAAGGAAAGGTATTAATAGTGTGGTTAGATAAGTATGTGGTGAATAGGATGGGGAGCATAACATGAAAGTGTTAGAGATACTTATGGGAGCCTGAGAGGTATAAAAATAAATGTGGTTAACAAGCATTAGTCTGAGGATACGTACAAAGGAGTGTGCCTTAGCAAAGACCAGAGGAATGGTGGGTGGGACAATAAGAAGAAAGGTGGAAAATACCTGGGGCAAGATACATGGAAGAGCATAAACATGTTAAGAATGAACTTAATTTATCTTTGCAAGGAAGAGACACTATGGTAGGGAGGGGACAGCATGATATTTCCTGCAGTCTGGAAGACAAAAGGAAGGTAGTTCTTTCCAGAATGGTACGTGGTTAGTTCTCCTTTTGAGAAGACTGGGATGGATGAACTCCCACAGACTGGGAAACTGAACCTTAAGTATTTCACCACTGGCATAATTCTTGTATTTGATACTGTCACCCTTTCCTTTGTGTATTGAAGTGTAATAATTATTTTATCTTTTTTCCTCCCAGGCCTTTTCTCAATTATCAGAGGATGTATTACGTGTTCATGCAAATGCTGTCCAGTGGTCCTGCGTGGCTGGGTATAATTCTGCTCATAACTGTCAGCCTTCTTCCAGATGTTCTGAAGAAGGTCTTATGCAGGGAGTTGTGGCCTACAGCAACAGAAAGAATCCAGGTAAATAATCTTTTTCATAGTAAAGTTAGGTTTTTTTGTATTAAAAGTGTCTAATCACCTAGGCCAAGGTCAGAGATAAGATTAAAGCAGAGGTTCCCCATCTGTGGTGTCTGAGCAATATGGTGAAAAATGCTGCCTGTTATTTACATGGTGGTGTTATCCTGAATCCTGGGGCAACACTTGTACCTCCATACCACCAACCACAGGGAAATCAGCTGATGAGGATGGTGGGAGACAGCTACATGGCTCAACATGATTTCTGATTTGAGGAGATAAGAAGGGCAAGGGGGTTGGGATCTCTATATGGGTAGATAAGAGGCACTTATATCTGATAACATGCTGATGCCTGTTACAAAAACACATGTATTAAAACTTACTCATATCCTATTAATAATTTTTCCCTCTTTTATATTTCAACTTACATTTTGCCTGTATCCATTAATTGTACATAAATGTGCCTTTTAGAATCTATTCTTTCCTTTCATCTGATCAGCCCAAAAGGAGAAATGGCTGTGTAAATACAGGCCTAGCTGTCTTCTAAGGCTGGAGAGGAAGCCAGATTCTGTGGGAACCATGGTGCTATGCTGGGGACATGAATAGAAAATGTTTCCTGTATTTTAACCCCAGTAAACTTTTATATATTAGATGTGTTGGAATGTGAAGGACAGGAGAGGTTTGCTGAACTTTAAACTTTATGTTACTGCCCTTGTCCTTTTCAGCCCATGAGCTGCCACCAGTAGGTTGAAAGAATGAGTTGCCAACAATGAAGGGGATTAGGTAGCATTTTGATCTTTAATTGAGAAGGTATTTCGCATTAAGAGGAAAGGAATAAAGGAACTTTGCTACCAAGGAAAATAAAATATCCCTGTGGCAAATGTAAAACCCTCTGCTACTGTTTTATATTCCTAGAATGTGTGGGTATAATAATGCCTTACTTCAGGAAAGAATAAAAAAAAGAAGGAAAGCATTCCCAGGCAGATCAGTACTTAATGTTTTTTCATTCTGAGATCTTAGATGTCTCTTTGCCATATGTACTACTGTGGAAGGAGTTGACCTCAGTATAGATGCTGAATAGTTAATTTAAAAGTCTAAAGAGAGAGAATGAGCAAGGGTTAAGGTAAAGAAACAAGCTAGTAAATAAAAACCCCTAACAAAGGTCTTGCAGCATTTCTTACAGACATTGTATATTAGTACTGGAAAATGAATCAATAGTAAAGCAGACTTTGGGCTCAACACTGACAATATTCATTTTTTAATATTTAGTAGAAGATCTGTGACTTTTAACCAGTTATATCGCTTGTGTTTCTTCTTTCCTCTCTTTGTTTCTTCCTGTCTTCCAATCCGCTTTGTCTAAATAACTGCTACCTTGCTTTAAACATAAATGATGTGCTCGGTTGCTTCCTACAATCTTCTGGGGAAATCAGACTAAACATCAGTGCCTTTCTGTTGAGCAGTCCACCATCTTTATGCTTTCTCAGACTTCAAGCAGT
Source organism: Peucedramus taeniatus (assembly GCA_013400575.1). NCBI lineage: Eukaryota > Metazoa > Chordata > Aves > Passeriformes > Fringillidae > Peucedramus > Peucedramus taeniatus. The sequence goes on from WBNO01017439.1 coordinate 9,866, forward strand.
CTAAGTTTCTAATGGAACAAAAGGTGACTTTTTTCTGCCTTTCTGCATGCTTGGCCATTTCATTCAAAGGGCTTTATAAAGTTTATCATCAGAAGTTATTTACCATACTCATTATCTCCATTTGTGATTCATGTCAACGATATTTTGAGGAATACTATTTAGTACAGTTTTTTCCTTCTGTGTATCTCAAAAAATTGTATGAATTGTTGTCACAGTCCATCACTGTCACTATCAATTTTTGTCACTGTTCTTGCTGCATTTTACAGAATGTTTCTGCCTCAAGAATCTACAATTCTTATATCCCCATTTTAATCATTGGTCCGTCTGTAGATGAATGCATATTGTGTTTTCATTGTACCTGAATAAGTAGGATAGTGGCCACACAAACAAGTGATAATTCTGATTAGGCTGATGTTGCTAGCATCATACGGAAAATGTGGTACTGGAAACCACTTAAGCAGTCTTTGGAATATATGAATGTATCTTCTCCGCTGCTAGAAAATGCAGCTTTTTTCTTTTTCAAGCATGCATTTTGAAACTGAGCTTTCCTTATGTTCCCTTTTACAAAACTCTGTGCTCTTTCTAGAAAGAAAACAACTCAAGGTCTGAAAGTTTATGGCATTATTTAATATAAAAGTAGAAGAAATGCTAGTAAATATTGTTTCCCCTACAGTCTGCAAGAAAACTGTTTTTTACTTAATGTTCAGAGACTGTTGGTTTTCATTGCAGATTTTATATCTTTCTTTCTTAAGTGGTTAAGATAAAAAAATTATTTCCTCCTTCAAAAATATGTGGTCAATAAAATTTACTGTAATTATGTAAATCAGAGGGAAAATACAGCGTTTTTTTTCACTATCGACAATTCTGGCTAAAATTGTCTCTTAAATGTCTTAGGATTGGTTTGAACTGAGCTTATAAATAAGTATTTTTAAATGTACTGCATTCCTAAAAGTGATACTGCTTTCTTTATAACAAAAGGGCTTTGGAAACAATTGAAAAGATTAACATAGGACTAGTGACCATTTCCCAGGTTGCTAAATTAGTTCTGCTCAGGCAATAAGAATGCATAAAACCTTTGAACCATTTCTTACACTTCTGAATTTTTCAGTTATTTGAGAGTCATTCCAGTGTGTGGTAAGCGATTGTTGACCATCATTAACATTTGGATGTTTTTAAACACACCACATATAGCTCTGGGTTTTTTCAGAGAGCTTCTCTGTGATATACATATATATACATACAGACATATATGTGTATAAAGATACGTATATGTGCATACAAGTATATGTATATATATGTGCATGTATATTGATATTGATATAAATATATATACATAGGAACTGTTGTCTTTCTTGGGCTAAAACATTACTTCTGCAAAAGCTTTGGAGGAATCTGTTGCCTTTTGGTAATTTCGGTCAAAATCTGCTTATTTCTTATACATGTAGTCTCTGCAACTCTGGCTCAATGACACAAACTGAGTTTTGTGCTTTAACTGGTGATTGTGCATCTGCGAGGTGTCTTTCAGCTTTTACTTTTAAAAAGCAATAGAGTTTTTTTAATATATCCAATCTACATTGATTATTTTTTCTTTATTCTTCTTTCATTAGTAGCAGAATTTCAGTCACTCTGTTAGGGAAAATGTAAATTCTGTTTAAATGATCGTATTTCCATTTTTATAATTTTCACTTTGATTTACAGTGCTTCAGCAATTCCAAGTATTTGGTAGATGAAATACCAGGTGTTTAGTTTCTGAGCTGTCAATGACTTCTGTACTTTTATCCCTTTTTAAGAAATATTTTTATTTTTCTCTTTCTTTTTGACTGATGATTGTTTTACTTCGCTTTCACTCAGTCACAAGCTTGGGCCATCAGCCATGTTATGAGATCTTTACCCTTTGTTGCACCTGGAAAACCCAAAGTGGTCCTTTGCCTGGGGAAGCTTCTCTGTGGATTCATCATTCTTCTGTTCCTCAATGGGCTTAGCTGCTGTTGAACAACTGCCCTGGGTGCTCAGACAAGTGTTCACCAGAAAACTGCTGCCTTTGTCACTTGTCAGGCTCCCCCTCTGTGGGAACAAAGCAATGGATCTTGCTGTTGCAGTATTTGAATGCTGTGGAAGAAGTTTCCTTGGCAACTCCCCAGCCCTCTCTGCCCATAGTGTAATGACAAAGCTGTAAGTCAGCCTTCATTAGCACCACCCCACCACCTCCTGTGGGGCACTCCCTTCAGTGTGCCACTTGTTCAGGGGAGTAGTGAAATGGGATGTCCACTCCTTAATGTAGGATCAATTTGGCCTCTCACCACAGGCACCTCTCCCATTCAGTGCAGGTTATTATTAGAGGGGCAGGACACACAGCCCACAGTGCTTAGTGAGTTTAGTGCTTTTAAGTGTAATTTTTTAACAGAGTTTGAAATGGAATTAAGAACACCATCAAATGATTAATCTCAGGATCCAGAAATAGAAGCCTTGTTTTACATTGGATAACTTTTCCTTTTTAAATCTATCGGAGAATCCATCACTTTTACAGGACTTTGCTATAACAGTTACCAAATGGTACAATTCATTCACATTTCTTGTATTCATCAAGAGTCTCACTGTTTTTCCTCATCCTTGCAGAAGAGTATGAGACATAAAACAGCCCAAAATACACTGGCGAACTGCGATGGGCCACTTCTTGAAGGAAATCTTTCACCTTCCGAGCCATAATTAGATCAAAGCTAGGTAACAGTACTGTACGTGTTGCCAATTTGGATTAATTTCTATTGGTGCTATTTACAAATCAACTGTTTCCTCCAGAGTTTTTGATGTACTTTATCAGTATTGATACAAAGTCATTATGTTTTACTTGGAGAGCCTAGTTTTTGCCAGAGATGTTCCATGCCACAGGTAAGATCTTTTTGTCTCAGAAACTTAATCATGTAAAGCAAACCAATAAATCGATATACCCATATTCATGTCCTATAAATACATTGTATTATGTATAGGTGTTGTGTGACATTTCTTGTATAAGAACTGCAGTCATTATTGCAGTGTGTACTCACATTACCCCAATAGTGTAGAATACATAAATTCAGAGGTAATTCTTACCCAGGAGCAGTTTATCCATCATCTTTCATGTTCTTGAATACGTATATAGACCAAATGCAGATGGTAACATGTGAAGATAATCATAGCGAGTTACTTGTGAATGGGACCTTGGGTCAGAAGACTGGGGCTGTGCATCTGACAGTGTCTGCCACAGTGCTGTGCTCTGTACAGACCAGGGCATTGCTGTGTTACTGCCTCAGATGAAGAGAGAAGTGTGATTGTTCAGCTGAATATCTGAGACAGCAGCATAAGCAGTGAACTAAATTCCCCAAACATAAGGCCAGCAGAATGAAGTTCTCTGCTTTACGTCATCTCCTTGCTCTGCCACTGATTACACAAACAAGTAAGAAGGTACACTCTAATGATTCCCACCTGGATGCCATGACTGTTCCAGTCCCTTCATGCTCTCCTGACCCCAAAAGCAGCACATGAGGAACTAAGTGAAGGTGCAAAGTTAGCAGTATGTGAAAAGGACAAATATCATGTCATGTACAGCTCTATGTGCTGTAGGACTTTAAAGTGGCTGAAGATAGCTGAAGCAGCTGGTTTGCTTTTAATGACTGTTGCACAAGTAGTAGTAGAAAATGCCAACTTCTTGACTAGCTTCAGGCTTGGTAAGGACTCTTGTCTCAGAGCCATGTGTAGAAAAAAGCATTTTATTTTTAGAACTATCTATGGTAACTAAAATGCTTCACTTTCTAGCTGAAAGAATAGGAAAACTAATTACCAAACTGTATGACTACTCCCTCTTACCTTTCCAAAGCAAATCTGCTAATGTGTTACCTGATTTTTATGTAATAATGTTGCTATCTGGTCTATATGTGTTTAAAAGAACCTAGGCCTCACTGTGGTGAGCAATTTAGGATAGTTTTGTGACCTTTCCAAGAGAGTCTTTTTAAGAGGGCTTTCAGATTACTCTAGGTTATGCAAGAGTAGTGTTCCAAGCTTGTGATTGGCATTAAAGTGTCATGTTACATTGCAGCCAAAGTTCTATAAGCTACATCATTAATATTTACTTCGTGATTTTGTCCTTTTGGTACTGTTTTCTGATTAACAGGGAAGAAGGGGATGATTAAGAACACAGGATTAACTGATTTATATAGCATTCATGGAGAGATTGATGAATAACATTGCTTTGAACTGTGTTTATAATGCATTTATATGTTGGATACCATCACAAAACCTCCATACCTCTATACCTGGAAATTATATGTGCATTTAGTGAAAAGAATTTCCTAAACTCATTGGGGAAAGGGCTGTGCTAGTTTTATTTCCGTTTGTGCACATGTCCAGGCTCTTGTCATGCATATGTGGTGTTCTGTAGTCCTGAGCATTTCCTGAGTGGAAGTACCAATTCTGCCAGATTGTGGAGTGATTATGTGAGAGAGATAAATTTTAATGGGCAATTAGACCAAGATAGTACTGAGATGTACAGTATAAATTGCCTGTATAGATGCTACATGTAACCTAAGCAAGTCTAAAATTCAGTACTGCTTAGAAGTACAAAGCAAGTGCATTAAACTCTTGAACCTTCATCTGTTAGCACAAACTGACTGTAAAAAATTTCCTGTCTTTGGAAGTACCAAGCAAAGTACTTGAATACTTTGCCTTATTCTAAAATTCCACATAAGTTCAGGGATAAAAAGATGTACTGGAAGAAATTCCAAAATGGAACCTAACCTTGATTTAAAACACTTTCATTTAAAGGCAGGCCTCTGTGTCTTCATCTCTTCTCTGAAGAGCCCATTATCAGATTTAGAAGGTAAATGTGAAATCATGCCTTGTTCTGTAGGTCTTAGTACAAAACTAATCATGTTGAAACTGGTTGACTGCAAAGCAACACAAGGGACTATACTTTCACATTAAACAAATGTCCAGAGTGGTGATCTAGGGAAAGGTATTATTTTACCAAGGGGACAGTGGTCCTATGAAAGAAAACAGTTATATACTTTTGGTTCCAAGATTGTCTATTTACTGTGTATTTGTTTCTTTTTCTTCCTTTAACAGAAGGCATCAAGGCACTGTCAGGAGCACATCTCGGAATTCACACCTCTTGCCTGTCTGAAAAGCCCAAGATACAGGAGCAGTGACTGCAGCAATTCCCCAGCAAGAAGGTCTAATTCTCATTCTAAAAAAGTGATGTTTACGCAGTGGAGAGGCATTGATTATTCAGTACTTCCATCTGTCTTTGGCTATTCAAATAAGCATTGGCGTTCCAGTGCAGGCTACCACTACAGTGGGTCAGGTTTGGAAACGTCCATATGACAGAACACCAAGTCAAGCCTTTAAAAACTGTGGTTTTGTTTATTTATTTTTTCAGGAAACAGACATGTCACAGAGACATATTAAACTATATGTGGCTTTTGCTGTCTGAGGTAGTGTTGAGAAAACAGGATCAAGAGCTATAAGTATGAACCCTTCCAGGCCAATAGGCCTCTTTTTATGTTTGAACTACTGGAGCAATGAACAATCTGCACAGTCTGGTACTGTGAGACTGGTAGCACTAAAAATTCTCTTCATCCTGTGTCAAGACTTCTGTGTATTTACTACTTCTGTCATCTTTAGTGATTTTCTTTGTTACTTGGAGTGCATAGTTTCAGTCAGTGACCTACATTTTGAGATCAACAGTTTTAATTTTCAGCCAGGAGCAATTGTCTCAGTTATCTCAAGTGAAATTCTCCTAAAGCATATTTAACAAATGCTGTTTCTGATTTTCCTCTGTCCTTTTTTCTTTCTTTGCTCTTTCTGTAGAACAAACTGGTGTTTCCTCTGTGCAAATCTGCTTTCAAGAAACACTCTCTAATGTTCACTTCCTTGTAAGTGGCCAAATCAGGGCTATGTATGGTTTCGGTTAGTTTTCCTTGTAGAAAGATAGGCAAAACAATCCTTGTGTAGAGTATGCACACACAGCATGAAGTCAAGTTGGCTGTTAAACAGGTAAATATCACCAGTGTTGGTATCTACTTAAAAACTGAATGTAAGCATTTTGCCTAAAAACATCTGCAAATTTGTCAAAGAGGCACATTACCTAGTGTTCTCACTTCCTGTCCATATGATTGTAAAATATAAATAGCAGAAAGTATTATATATTAAGCTTTTTTTGACACAATTTGTTGGGGGTTTTTTCTTAAAAGAAGAAAAGCTGTTTTTCTGGGTGAGTATCTTGTATTATCTTGATTCATCCTCTTAATTTTGATTCTTTTTTTTTTTGTGTGCTTGTATGGTTATATACTGGCTAATGGGCTTGGTAGATGTATTACAAAGTACACAACTGTTAGCTTTTGCAAGCAAACGAGGTGGCACACAGCTGTTGACTAACAGTTGAACCACAGTTGGGATAGAGAAACTAGTTTGACTGCAAGGATTCTGTTTGAATTTCCTTAAGAATGACAGCCAACTTGCACTTCTGTTTTCTCTGCTACATTTATGTTACCTTGCAGTAATTCAACTATTAGCTGCATCCTTGTGTTGTTTCTTTAGTCCAGTGTTTTATTTTGGGGTGCAAAAATATATGAAGCAGTAATCTGATTTCAGCCAATTTCAGCTTGGTGGATACAACTGGTTAATAGCCATCCTCATTCAATACCTCTGTGAGGACACTACCTAAAAGTGTATTTCAGTGTGAAAACAAAATATTTGGAATCAGACCTGCAGCATTTATTGGAAAACCTGGCCAAGACATTGTTAGTTGTCTTTCATGTGGACAAGGGTGGCAGAGAAAAATTATTTTCCTTTTTGTGTTTTAATAGGAAAAAACAGAGGCAAAATAAGTTTACTTACTACTTTACTTTAAAAAAAAAAAAATCAACTTACTAGGAAATGTCCCTCACAGTATTCTTTGTAGTTTCCGTAATAAACAAGCAGTGATTTATTATTAAAATGCCCTGGGTCAAGCAGAGAATGTAAAGTGAGTTATGAAATCTTCAGTATACCAAAGATAACAGAATTTTACAAAGTCTAACAGTAAGCACCACAGATAAAGGTTTTTTATCATTTAACATATAGCACTTTTAAGTTTCAAAGAATATCCTTATAGCAGTAGCATTTTGAAATGCATACACATGTGTGGGTGTGTGTACATATACTTGCCATTGCAGACTTGAATGTTGGTCAGTTAGAACCGTCCCCTACATAAAACACTGGTGTATATATTTTTAAGAAGTTAATATGGGTATACATTTTATACCAGTAGCAGTGACAAATTTCTTGTGTGTAGTTAACAAATTATTTGTAATGTATTTTTTAGAAATCTTAAAATTGCCTTTGCACTGAAATATTTTTCATACTGTAGCTATTTATAAATCTGTTTTACGCATACATTTGTTAACACACCATTTCTATTTTTTTTAAGTATATGTTTTGAAGGCTTTTTTTATAACTATAAGTTTTGGCCACTTAAATTTAGCTTAGAGTGGAGTTGTGGCTGAATGTTGAAATTCCAATGAATGTCAAATTAGAAATACAGGTCTGTTGCTCTATGAGTCTCACCCAAGTTATTGATGTTTTGTTGGGATTTGTGGTAGCAGCGATTAGAGCACTGTACTTGCAGTGCTATATTATAACTGCTAGCTTTTTTACTCTATAAAGCCTCCTGCTTTTTTACTTTGTGAGTTCTATCTTTTAGCCTTAAATAAGGAAATTTTTGCTTGATATTTTTGAAAATGCTGCATTCCTGTTCTGCCTACTAACAAAGCAGTTCATTGCAGGGCTAAACTTCATGTAGCCCTGCACTTAGATATTGTTGACAACGTTGTTCAGACTGAAACACCTGTATGCATGTTTTAGAAATTTTAGTTAAACATGTCATTTTTTGGAGGAGAAAGAATGCTTGAATTTAAGTGGAAGTTTCTGCTTTGATTTAGCAATACTTTTACCTTTAAAAGTTGGTGCTGTTTGTTTGTTAAAATAGACTGTTTAATGAAATGAACATAAAACATCAACTTGGCTTCACTTGATGTGTTTTTCCTTCAGTCCCTGTTACTATTGCCATGTAAACCTGGCACTGCAGCAGGTGTTACCTTGGGAGTTTTACTGCAAAAGATAGAAAGATGAAAAAGTAGAAACTAGATCAAAATGCATTCAAGTGTTTTATTATGGGTGGGACACTGAAAGGAGAGAGATTTTTATGTATGAAAAAAAAAAGAAAGAGGAAAAGTCTAAAAATCTATGTAACCTTCTAACTTGCCTCATTTAAATTGTTGCAGCTTTAACAGCATAATCTCTCCATAACAGCGTCTATAAATGTCTTGAAACTGGTAAGCGCTAACCAAATGTATGTGAAGACTTAGAAAGTATTTCAAGCTTTTTGGCCACAGAAGCTCATATATTCCTGCAGTGGCTTGTGGCAAAAGATCTTTGTTTTACCATGTACAATAATTGTTTGTTCAGCCACTTAATGTAAAAGCTTACAGTTTACTTTCTTGCTTGCATTAGCCTGTTTGTCTTGACCCAACTGACTTGCAAAAATAAGAGGAAAAAAATAGCTTAATTGAGGAACTGCACTACTTTTCTTTTGGAAGCCAGTGGGATCCTTGTGCTCATGCTACTGTCTCTGTTAAAAAAGCTTTAATGGAAATTTGTGAAAGTATTACAAAAGTAAAAACATACATGATTCTACTTTGCAGAATAATCAAAAAATCAGTTTATATAGCTTTAATTTTTTACCTTATGAAATTTCACAGGATTTCAATCTGCATTGTCTTGGACATAAATTCTGTGCTATGTACACTTTGCATTTTAGAGGTTCTTTCATGATCTAATGTAAAGTAGAATCTGTGAAAGTTGCTGTATGGGGCTGGGGGTAGTTATCTGTGCTTTAAACATTAAAGATGTCTGTAGTCATCAGCACCAAATACTGACACTTATTTTTAATTGAACAATTTTAGGTGCATTTATTTGAAAATAAATCAGCCTTCAAATCTAATGTTCAGATTATCCTATACTACTTCATTTATTTGATTTGAAGAGTCAATGTGTGAATACATTACTGTAAAGTTTCTTTTCAGTGCTCTTTTTAACTTTTATTTCTGTAGACAACCAAATATAACTTGTTTATATTCAGCCACATTTTGGATCCTTATGTAGAATATATAAGCAGGAGATACAAATCTGCTTGCAATAAATATAAACATTCAAGATTGGTTTAAGTTTGCTCACAAGTAATTACAGCAATTCTAGTATGAATATGAGATGGTTTCATATTAGTCTGTAATAAAATGTAAGTATATAAAGAAAACAGAATGAGTGTTTGATTCAGTTATTGAATGTGGGAAACCAGGAAATCCCTCTTGCTGCCTTGGATGGGCTGAGACCCTGGCAGGGGGCTTGGAGAGCTTGGAATGGAGCCAAAGAATCCTCTGCTTTTGATCTCGAGCCCTGGAAACAGTTACCAACTTTATATGAGGAATTACAAACCAGGGAAAGTAGAATAAAATAAGTAGCTTATTATTAAGTAGAAAAATAGAATGTTAGGATTCATATGAGAAGTGTAGAGGGGGGTCAAGAAGTGTACAGGGGGGTCAAGATGGAGGAATCTGGGCGTGTACTGTCCTCCTTCCTTCTTCATCTTCTTCTCCATTTTCTTGGTGATGTTGGCACTTGGGGATTGGTTTAAGGTAGAATTTCACTGTCTAACATAGGTGATAGGTATTGGAAATTAACTGTAAATAATGTCTACGTAGTTTATAGTATAAAAAGACAACACAGACCCAGGGGTGGGCAGTGTGCCTTGGACTGACCTGCTGAGAGCATCACGGCTGGTCAGAGAGAGCATGTTACAGATAAGAAATAATAAACAACCTTGAGAACGAAGGCAAAGCGACTCTGACTTCTTCTTAAACCATCTGGCTGTGAAAAGGACTCTCGAGAAATTCCCAGGCAAGGGGATTTGCGAGAATTGAATATGTTTGTAGTCACACTCATTTCTCATACTGGAGCGGGTCCAGCGGAGCACCACAAAAATGACTAAGGGGACTTGGAGCATCTCTCTTATGAGAGACTGCTTGAGCTGGGCTTGTTTAGTCTAGAGAAGAAAAGACTGAGAGGGGATCTCATCAACACATATACATATCTCAAAGGTGGGTGTCAAGAGGATGGTGCCAGGCTCTTTTCAGCAGAGCCCAGCTACAGGACAAGGAGCAGTGGCCTTAAACTAAAACACAAGAAGTTTCACCTCAACATGGGGAAGAACTTCTTTACATTGAGAGCAGCAGAGCACTGGGACAGGCTGCCCAGGCCAGGGGCCTTGTGGAGTTTCCCTCTCCAGAGACATTCAAAACCCACCTGGACACATTCCTGTGTCACCTGCTGTAGGTGACCCTGCCTTGGTAGAAGGGTTGGACTGGGTGATCTCCAGAGGTCCCTTCCAACCCTACCAGTTCTGTAATTCTGTGATTTTCAGAGTGTATGTAGCCAGCTAAAATAGCAAGGTAACAATAAGAAATTCAAGGAAGGCTGGAACATGAGCTGGGGGGTGGGGGGTTGTTCCAAAACTAATAGAAATTGGTACCAATCCAGGAGAGCTTTGTTTCTCCTGCACAGATTGAGTAAGTGCTAAAGTTCTTTCCAAAGTAAACTCATAAGCTACACATAAGAAGGTCTGCTACATTTCCTTGCAATTCTGCTGTGTGAGGTACCCAGAGCTATTTCTCTTTTCTTTTGCAATGTTGTGAATTTAAAGAAGCTAAAGTAAAAAACAATGTGCTCTGACATCTGAGTTGGTGGCAGTGTTCACCAATTCTTACAGAAGAGGCTGAGTGCACGGAAAGACCATGATTTTATTTCATTTGGTGATGCAATTTTACAGAACTTCCTGCAGTTTCAAAACCATTACAGGCTCCAAAGTACATTGGCTCCATCAGGGTGAAGGTATCCCAAACAGCCTCCACAAAGCAGTTCAGGATATCAGGTTTGGTCCCTCCTTCTGCTGCTCTGAGGATATGTAGAATGCTTAGGCCTTTGCTTCTATATTGATTTAGCGCTTCCCATAATAAAGGTTTCAGATGAATGGGTTTGTACTTATATGAGATTTTTATGTAAACAATACAAAAATGTTGTACCTATCTCTCTTTTGTACATCAAGAAATTTTGTGTTTCTACTGAATGAACTCCTAGAGAAGGTAGTTTGAAGGGGCTATGTAAATATGGAAGATGTTTTTCCCTGTATTCATGCAAATAAAAAAAAAAGCATAGATTGCAATTAGATAGGATATTACATTGAAACTATTTTTGAAAAAAGTAATGTGATGATGTATCTGGATTTCAGGAAGAACACAGTTACCTATATGGACATGTTACCACACAACTTCATTTTGCACATAAAAATACATTTATTTATTTAAAGGAAAAAAGAATAGAAAATAATTTAATGAGGAACAGTATTCTCAGTCAAATACCATATGCTTTCCCTTATCTTTTAAGTTATGCTCTTTTAGTAAGATACATTACAGAATTGATTGAAAACTTTTTTTTACATTCTACAGTAAGGCTACTCAGTATTTTCTGCAATATATGCAACACTGCTCCATAAAATCTTTCCTGAAGGTTATCTTGATATGAAGTGAGGTAGGTTGGAGACAGACTGAAGTTTCTTGGTTTTGTTTTTCAAATATTCTGATTTCCTCAGGTGATACTCTACAGGAATTTAGAAACAGTATTTGACTATTCTATTAAAGCTTTGTTGTTGTTGTGTGTTTCCACTGCACATACAGGTGTATTAATTTTCATTTTATTCAAATAGTAAAGCAAAACCCATACCCATTTAAAGGCTTCATTTACACTAGGAATTGATAAGATAGGGATAAAACCAAACATATCCATTAACTTCCTTCATTATACACATCAGTTTATCGGGTGCCTAATGTCCCCGTCTAGGTTTAAAAGGTTTTTTAAAAGAAAATTGCACTATGTGATCTTTCTTTGGTAACTGGCAAGTCTGCAGTAAATTAATAATGCTGAGTCTTAATCATTTAAGTGTTGGTTTTCCATTTAAAGGTGACAAACAGTATTCAGTTTTAAAGCACCAAAAGGCTGGTTCTTTTCCATTATTCATTTTGGTTAAGAAATCTCAGGGTGCATTATGCTTTTAAAAATACATAGGGTGCAGTGTTCTGCTAGGTTCAGAGGCTATTTAAGGTAGAACTGTTGAGTCACTCCTTATTTAATGTGGGAAAAACTGATTTGTTTTTCTTCCTAACAAGGTAAGGAATGTAAATATTTTTTTCAAAAGTACATCAACAACTTACCTTGAGATTTCAGACATTTCTTGTAAAGATACTTCATGCTGAAATGTTAACCAAATTTGAAAGCTCTGAATCTTATCATCTAATGAACACTGGGGTCTAGAAGAGAAGGAAAACAAATCCTGGTCCACGGCTCAAGCCGTCAAGTGGTATCCGACTTTTATTTCAGATAATACTTCCAACCAAGTAGCCAGCCTAGAAGAGCATTTTTCTAGGAAGTATTGAACAGGTTGCTTCTAGGATGAACAAAATTGCATAGCTAGAGAAAGTTGTCAGTATTAATTAGGTTGAAATGTAATTGTTTATTCCCAGCTATGAAGAGGTAGTGTGTATGATTTTATTCTAAGTTATAGCCCGGAAAGAAATATTTCTCCTCCTGAGTGGTTTCAGGCACAACATCACAAAGCTTAACACTGGTGCAGTGATAGAGCTCAGTAACAGCTGGGATTCACTTGGTGTTTAAATGACTCTTCTTAGAAAGTCCAAATGATGTATTAATTTAGCACAAAAGCCATGTTTGTGCATCACTGTGTTAAAAGGAACTGGTCCAGATGGAAAAAAGCTGAAAATCCTTATCCTTCCACTGTAGATTGTACTGGAACATGACTCAGGTTTCTCTGTCTTCTCAAATACAGCCCACAGCAGATGATTTGGAACCCACCTTTCTTGAATTGTCCATCTGGAGTTTACCTGGGGTTTCAAACTTTAACTGCTCAATTCTTGTTCTCCCTATAGGTTGAAAAAGGCATACATACGTTTACATTTCCCCTTACTTGCCTTTTACCTGGTATGCTGGGCTATCTCCCTTTCCCCTAGAAGACTGTGTTACATACCATGCTTAATTCTGAAAGGAAAAAACCCCATTCCTTTTATGACTGGGCAAACATAGTTCCATGCATTTTAACAAGTGTGATCTCTCTGTTTCTGAACAGAGAAATGCTCTCTCAGAGGAACATTCAGCAGGCAAACCAGCAGATCTGAAGTAATATGATCACCACCACAATGGTTACTTGCCTTGGTTGTTTTTAGACAAAAAGTACTTGATCAGGCACAAAACCACACAAACTTCTTGTGTCCCCATCTCATGTGGGACACAATTGCTCATCTTCATCCTGCTTTTCCCAGGCCTCTTTCTCAGCAAATTAACTCTCAAAGTAAGCTCATCCATCCTTTTCTTTACTGAAATTGGGCATGTTTGGGAAATTAACCTTCTCCCTATTGAGACCATTCATGTGAATTGTTTCAAAAGGGTGCATGGTCTCATGGGACTTAAATAAATTTATTTTTCCTTATAAAAATTGTAATTTAAAGGTATTGGGGAAAAAAAGAATTTTTAACCCACTTAACTTATTGCAAACTACCTGTGTCCTACAATTTTGTCTTGACAAGAGAAAAGGTCTGGTTTCATACATAACCAAATATTTTAAGCTAAAATAGAAAGGGAATGGCTACTTAAATTCTAACACCACTGCCACCAAGGAAATTCTTATCCATATCCAAAAGATAAATTTCACTCTGATTTCCTAGTGATCTGGTTCTGCATCAATCATAATTATATCCTTCACTCAACTTCGGGAAATATGCCATTATCCTGAGTCCATGAGTATTTCCATATCCTATCTGAATAATGCATTCAACCTTGGCATCTTATATATCCAGATGTAGTTCATGAGAAGCATCTGTCAACACTTTATTTCCAAATGTGTATGAACACGGAAATACAGAAAGTTGAGATATATCTTAATTTCACTGGCAACTAATCCTCTCGTTCAAGAAGGCTCCACCCTGACTCATTCTTTAAGAGCTGTTGCTAGAAGCTACTTGTGTTTTTCATAAGGTTAATTGCCAGCCACACTATTAACTTTTTAACTGTTTCAGTCTATGAAGATTTACATTCCCTTCACATTTCACAGAGATGCACACTTAACAATCCTGATGTCATTAATTTTATATCCAGGTATTGAGCCAAGACACTTAAGTTTGGAATTCTACTAATTTAGGGAGAAAAGGGGATGTTGTACAGAAAGCCCAGGCTACTGCTGCCAGGCACTGTAAATCTCACAATACTTTTGTCACTGATGTTTTCTCATCTCTATGTGGACACTACCGGTATTACATGAAAGTATGTCAGCTTGGGAGTTAGGAAAGTTAATTAGAGGGGCATAAAAATAAATTTCACTGATCCACAGTAGAGTTCAGGCATCCTCTCATGTGGATTGACCTGTAAATCTGATGGATGTCCGTTTGAACATTTGCCTGCACCTCACCTTTTACATTACTGTTCCCAGACATTTCATCTTATGCCATGTCACACCACTCTTCCAGTAGTGTTCATGGGTTGCAAATCCATTTATTCTCTCTACCACCACATCAGATGTACTCAAAAACTAACCTGCTCTAATAATATTTTTTAAAAAGTCCATGCTTTTTGTTCAATCCCAAGCAATTTCTTTCCTTTACTATGAGTCTTCATTGTTTCATTTCAGTTGTTTCTTGGTGCACAGCCCAAAACTCTCACCTGGATTGTGTTTCCCACAGAACAAGACAGCAGCACCTATGACTTTGAAATTCCTGCTTCACATACTGCAGACCAAAGCACACCATGTTTCTAGTTCCAGGAACTTTCCCAGTCCCCTCTCCCTCTCTGCCTCTTCTCTGTGCAAGCAGAATTAAATGGGAGTTTTCTGTTTGGACAACTCAACCTCAAAATATGATCCAAGAAGCCAAATTGAGGTTCAGGTTCAGGCACTTAGGGCTGTTTGTGTTGAATGTAGGTGTCTAAGCTCCCATTACAGCCAGCAGGAGATTTCCTGTTGGGTGAAATAAAAACAAATAGTACCTGCAACATATTTTTAATCATGACATTCAGCCCAAGTTCTTTAGTGTGTATTGCATTTGTTTGTGTGTGTTTGTATTTACTGTCTAACTTACTGAGCATAGGCATAGTGAACTCCATTAGTTATTTCAATTTTTTTTAAGCTCTTGGGAAAGCTAAGGAAAAAAGTAACCAGGATGGAGAGAAAACATACATGCCAAAGGATGCTCTGCATCCATAACAAAAACCTATATTCTTGGTGCTTTCTGTCACTATGACAACAAAGACACAGAGACACAAAATTTGCAATGTGAACAGCTATGGCAGAATTTGGGTCTCTTGCAAAAACCATTAGCTGGATGGACCTACAGCTTTGCCCTCCTATGTGAATTTTGTTGCTTGTGGCCATGTCCCCAGTACATATTCTAGGGCTAATTTACTTAACTGACAAAGTCTGGACCTTGCAGCCTGAAGCTGTAGAGTTTTGTAGGACTGAAGCATCTTCAGAGTCCCAAATCTCTAGCCAGGGAATTTCCTCCTTCCATTTTGACACTTGGGGCTACAGGCAGATCTCCCAGTCCTCCCAATATCTTTAACAGCTGTGGGACTGCTAAGTAGAGACCTCATCCAACTTGTTACCCTGAAAGGAAGGAAGGGAGGAGAGGAAAGAGGATCATGTGCTCCACAAGTCAGATATGTTCCAGGAGTGGTGGAAGAGTCTTGATTCTGTGCCAACCACCCAAGTTGGCAAAAGGACAGATTTTCCACAGCCAGTTCCAGAATGAATATTTGCTAAATCAAAATATGGGGAGATGCTTGCCCTGTAGATTTCCCTATACGTGCAGGAAACCACCTTCTGTCTTGTGACAGACATTTCAGATTGCATTGCTCTTCCAGGCCCTTTCTGGAAGCTCTGCTGTGCAGGACAGCTATGGCACATCAGCTGCACGAACTCTGCTTGCTTTTTGCTGCTAATGCTGTCCACAGTATTGGTTCAATTAGAATGGAAAAGCACAGGGAAAAAACCTCTTTCCAGATTTCATAAGATCAGAAGAGGTTTAAATCTGCCCTTTTAAAGCCATGCAAATGAGAGGCTTTCTCCACATCAGTTGTAGTTTGCCTTGGTCCCCACTCTTGTTGCTATGGGTTTCCTAGTACCTTCCAATAAAAGGTCCCACCAAAGGATTCTCCTTTTATTACCTGATTCCCTGGAGATAATGTTTGTCCTGGTTTATTCATTCCTCATACATCTTACAAGACTGGAGTGTATCTCCACTTTTTTTTCCCAGTGACTGGTTCAGAGAATTATGGCAATAAATGGTAGGAGATTTACAAAGGTTGACTTAATCTTCAGAATCCCCTGTGTCTTCACAAGAGTAGTGACAAGAAGTCTCTCATTGGACCATCTGTTTTTTAAATCCCAAGCTTGTACACTGTTTTTTTTTTTAATAAGCTGAGTTCAGGGGGGGCATCAAAGTGCAGTTGGTGTGCAAAGCTTTTTCCTTGTAGCTAATTAGCTTTCTTACTATTCACTTCACATATTTGAATGTCTTGTCCATTTAATTCCTGCCCAAGCCAGCTCCTTTCCCATTAGTTATGGCAATTGTTCTGTGTTTCATCAAGAACTCTGGTGGACACAAAAGGAGTATCCAGCCATAACAAGCTGAATGTTCCACTGCACCCTTTGGGTAAAATCTAACTTACTATAGGCTAAAAGGACTACCATGGCCTCTGCTGGTATTTGTGGCACATTCAGCTTGAATTTTCAGCCCTAGAGTAAGCCTGAAATCAAGAACCTTTCTAATATTTATGGAGAGAGTGGTGTTATTTTTACTGAGTTCTTAGGATTTGCATTAAAGTAAATATTTCATACTAGAGAAAGAATAATTTCTGGAGATACTTTATGCCATCAGAAAGCAGATTGCAATAGTGTTCCCTGGACCTATGAGTCATGTTAATGTTCATGGTGTAATAAGAAGACAGGCTAGATTTTCTAGTAACATATTTTGCTCATATCTTGTAAAAACATGGAATTGTGCAGCTTACCAATGGGATTTTCTAAAGTCCTGACTCTTCCCAGTTTATTCAAATTTTCACTATATTTACAACTAAGACATTTTTCAGCCCTGTGTTTTATCTCTGTTGCTGAGTTTGGGGGTTTTTTTTAGCTTGCCTTAATTTTAATCAGAATTGGTTTACATCACTCACTAATTATTGCTATAATTATATAGAAAAGACTCATTGTCAATCTATGAAAAAAAAATTCATTTCCTCTTGTCTGTATAGTCATTACAATTTTATTCTTGGTATTTTTCAAAAATCTCCCTCATTTACCCTGGAGAACTTCTGCAAATAACAGCTTTGAGTCTTAATTTTCTTATTTTTTCTCAGTACATCACTGTGATTTTACAGACAGTTTCTGATTCTGTACAAGTTGTGGTTCAGACCAGTTGCTCAATAAAGGTCTCAGATTTTTGAAAGACCTCATTCATGTAACCTCTTCCTGCAAGCCAACTGGTTGTCATTTTGTAGCCCTTTCAGAATTCATAGCTGGCAGAAACAGGTACAGCTGATACTAAGAAAATTTCATGCCATAGTGCCATAGTTAGTTCTGCTCTCACTTGAATTATGTGCACATTATAATGATTCCCTATTTAGATTCCTTTGTACATCTCTTCTTATTCCTTGAAATTTAAAGTAACAAATCACAGAATGAATGAATTTGGAAAAAGCTTCTGACATCCTCGAGTCCACCATGTAACTGAACACCACCTTGTCAAGTAGACCATGGCACTGGAGTGCCACATCCAGTTTCTCCTTAAACACCTCCAGGGACAGTGACTCCAAAACCACCCTGGGCAGCCCATTCCAATGCCTTTTCACCCTTTCTGTGAAAACTTTTTTCCTAATGCCCAACCTAAACTTCCTCTGGTGCAACTTAAGACTGTGTCCTGAACGTGTATTCTAGAGTGTTCTTCTGGACAATTTTGGCAACAGACACAGGGCACTAGGTCAGAAGTTAATTCCTGTACTAAAGGTCCTTCCTTCACTGAGCTTTTCTTCTGCCTTCCCAGCCAGACTCCCAAAACACAGCTCTGCTAGAGAGTCTCAAACACCTTGCAGAGTTTATCCATAACCCTCAACATTTGTGTAAGAGATGAGCATGTTCGGCCCTCTGTCTTTGTTAGATCTTTCTGGTCTTGTCTGAGCTTTTGTATGAGTTTAGAAAAAGAGTCATCAACACTAGCCCCATATTAATTTATAACACTCTCACACTGACAGCATCAGAAATACCATGTACACGTGTGTGAAGGAGGTGCTCCGTGGTACAACTTTTGCTAGAACTGTAATACTTCACTGGTTTACAATTCCTAGGAATCCCACCCCCTCCTCATATTTAGGACAGATATTTCAAGAAAATTCAACCTCTTTCCAACCCACTTTTACCTTCCGCTGTTGTAATGTGAAAGCACACATTTGCTCTAGTGACTTACTTTCATTCTTTATTAATTTCTCCAGACCTAAATGTCATCTGTTTGTGACATTTGCTTGAAACTTAACTGCTCCTGTTGAAATTCACTCTAGCTTCTTAGCATTAGTCAAAACAAAAATATTTTCCATGGAGTAAGCATTCTTATAAAAGCCAATGTTGTATTAATGAATATATTTTACTTAATGTAGAAGAAATAACATTTCTGAGTCTATTCATAATAGAAGTCTATTCATAATAGCATCCATTTCTTCCATAAACTCTGATACTACTAGCCAATGCACCTGTATCTTCTTTTGAGCAAAGATTTTTGCAGAAATCCTGCTCAATCAATAAAATGCTCAGATCTTCAGTCTGACTTCTTACTGCTTGACTCCAGCTGGTACCTAAGGTTCTGGTTTGACACACATCACAGCAGGAATCACAAAAGTCAAAAGCCTCATGTTTCTCCTAGCAAAAAAAGCAGGTCAGGAACCGTCCTTTGGCACAGGAACCAGCTGGCACAACATGGCTTTCACACACAACTGAACCCTTATCTCCTGAAATAGGTCAGTTCCACGCAGACAGGCTGCTGGGCACACGGCACACGCGGACCCTTGGGCTGTGCCTCAGGGACTCCTGTTTGCTGGGGCAGCACCACGCCAGGGACACCACCACCCAGGGGACACTACAGGGGATGACCAGGGCTGTGCTTTAATCCTGAACCCCAGACCCATTTAGCTTACTGCTGTAGGGGTAGCTATAAGGATAGAGATCAAAAAATGCCTGCAACACCAAACAGAACTGAAATCTAAATTGTATATTTGATTGCTGCCTCCCTTGTGCTTCAGAGACTTCTTTCAAAGCTGTTTTTGACGGTATCTCCAAATTAAGGCATCCTCTCTACTCTTTCATGTCATCATTAATTGGCCCTTTTCCCTGGACAACCAACCAGATCTTTTCAACAAACACTGAAAATGTTCTTGTGAGGTACTGAAAAAAGAATTTAAAAAACAGTGATCTATCTGAATCTGCACTTTCTGTCTGCAGTTCCTTGTTTCACAATGAAGTATCACAGGGTCACTCTTTCCCATGACATACTGGAGCATGGCACATCTCATGGAAAACAGCCCATGGCTGCTGCTTGGTTGTCTACTTGCATCTCAGGTTCTGTTTAATCCATATTTTGGGCTAAGCTGCCCTTAGAAGCTGCTAGATACCAAAATCTTGTTTCTGTAAGCCATTTCCTGACACTACTCTGGGTCACTGGTATTCAAGACAGAGCATTTAAGGTTATTAGTATATCTCTGTCATCTGGTATATTTCTCAAAATCAGAAGCCTCTAGCTCAATAAATAGTAAGTGCATGAAATATGTGCTAGCTCCACTTTGTGCCTCAGTTCTGGAATATTTTTCCTGAAAAATTTAGTGTCTGAAATTTGTAGTTGCATTATCATGGACATAAACAACTGCTGTTGCAGCAGGGATGGACAGAGTAGCATTGAGGGCTGCTGACTGTGTGAGAGGAGAGGGGATTGGAGAGCCTGTGGTCAGGCACACAGCTCAGGTGCTTCCCATGAAACACGCATCTATGCAGCTCCCATTTCTCGTGTGTTTGTACATGCAGCACACAAAAGCACATGCTCTGCATTGTTTTGCTTAAAAGCAAAGGTTTTAAAGCTTGGGGATACCTGAATAAAAAAAGAAAATACCTGTTGTTCGTTGACTTGTTGGGGTTTTTTTTTTCTCTTTTTGTAATGGGAAAACAAATCCACTTCCAGCTGTTCAATTATCTGATCAAGATGTAAACACAAAAAGTGCTGTTACTTTCGTATACACATTCCAATAAAAGCAAAACAAAACGCTAGGAGCCAAACACTGAAACACAAGGAAACACCAGAACTGAGGCTGCAAAACTTCACGTGGCACACGGTGCACCTCTCCGCTATTGCAGAACCAGGGAATTGTTTATGTTGGAAAAGACCTCCAAAATCATCAAGTCCAACCCTTGACCCAGCACTGCTACTAAACCTGTCCTGAAGTGCCACAGCTCCCCAAAAGATGAGGCGATACTCCTACAGGTATCAACAGCTTCCCTGGAAATAACCACTTCTCACTGAAGCAGCCACATCAAGCAGCACCTACACCTTCTCCCCAGCCGGGGAGCACCTGCCCTTCATAGCCCGCGGCGAGGAGGCGGCGGAGCTTCCCCAGCCCTTACAGGTGCTCGAGGTGAGCGCGGCCGGGGCCGGGGCGAGCGCTGCGCTCCCTTCCCTCGCCCGCCC